>JAQOOF010000467.1:0-26436 GCA_029931835.1 Etheostoma nigrum | reverse complement strand
AAACATGTGGAATGTTACCAGACCAAGGTTACATTACATACTGTATATTCATTATAGATACAGTACTCTGCAAAAGTCTTAGGCAGGTGTGACGAAATGTTGTAAACTAAGAATAATTTTTTTTTTTTTAAATGTAAGTGTACCTATAATAATTGCTGCTGGTTTGAAGGCAAATGGTAGAAACACCAAATGTTGATGTGATTTAGATTTTTCTTATATATATATATATATATAAACTGTATATATTACATATATCCATTTCTTACTTGTAGATGAGGTAGGTGGGGATTCTTGCCTGATCCTGCTGCTGCTGTGTCTGGTTACCGTGGTGATCAGCATAGGCGGGACCGCCCTCTACTGCACTCTGGTGGGCACCTACTCCAACATTTGCACCGACTTCACTCTCAACGTCGACTTCTACGTCCTGAGCGTACGGAGGTTCTTTGAAGGGCTCGGACACTGGCTGCCCTTCCGGACTTAGACGCTTTCAGCTGCAATCCAGGCTGAAGCTGCTCCAGATACTTGTTCTTTAACGGACAGAGTAAATCTCTGTCTAATCTACAGTTAGGAGACAACTTAACAGGCATGGGATGCACAAGCATTACTCTGATGCTGCCATCCAGTGTTTAAAGCTTTGATTTTGTCTACAGTGACTGGACTTGTGTCTAAGACGTATGAATTTGAGCTATCAGCCTTAGACGTCTGTGTAACTAATGGGTGCTCAAAGCAACATCGAAACAGAAAAAACTTTTACAAGTATGTATGTTGTGGGATCAGTTTAAAAACCTTCCGTTTGCTACTGTTTTGTGTGGAAACTTCATCTTAAGCTGAACCTTACAGATACCACACAAGAGGGCTCACAACTCTTAACAATATTTATATTTAACAAGAGAAGTGTTTTCCTTACATTTGTAGCGATTGTAGCTGTGTACACATTTGGCTTTATATATATATATATATATATATATATAGCTATTATATTTTGACTTATACAATAAGTCTTCAAGGGCTCGTATTATGCTTTTTGGCTTCTTCCCTTTCTTTTATTGTGGTATATATCTTTTTTGTGCAGGTTTACAAAGTGAAAAAGCTTAAAGTCCCCCCCCCCGCCCAAAAAATGGGACTTACCATTAGTGATGGCCAAATAAAGCTTCATGAACCAGTGTCTTTATTTTCACAGCCCACTAAATGGCGCTGTCTGTTCAACAAAGTGTTGAGGATACACTGAATTGCAATGCCATAGGCCTTTCTCTTAAAACCAAGTTTGCCATCTAGTGGGCTCAGAAAATAAAGACACTGGTTCACAAAGCTTCATTTGGCCATCTCTACTTACCATCTCCAACAGAAAACACTGTTCGCAAACTGCTCCAAACAACTCTATTATAGTCCAGCCTTTACTTCTGTGACAAACATGCGTCACTTTGTAACACAGGTTATAATGCCTGCCTAGCTGCTAGCATGGTACACCCTCATACTCTGCTTCTGACTGGCTAGTAGTCCTTACCTAGCTACTGCACATGTGTGACTCCCAACAAAGATGGAACAGAAGTGTGATGCCTCACTCTGTAGCTAAAACAGAGAGCTCAACTCACAAGGTGAAAAGAGGGGCAGCAGCAATGTGCAGTACAACATTAAAAATGAACCCATGTAAACCTGATATAACCTCTAAATACAATTATGAACCTCACATTGAGCATAATATGAGCACTTTTACAATCATTAAGATCGTACGTGTGTGTATGTTGGGTTTTAGAATGATTAATGGGCATAAAAATGATCTTTACATTCATGTTACCATGATCTTTTCCTGTCAATTCTCTGTTAAAATAGTATATGATAAGGCTGTACATCTTTATCAGACACATTATACAGCACAACGACAAATGTTCATATTATTTTGAAAAAACCCTGATTGCGGATACAGATTAGCCTTTATGATCTTTCACTGAAAAACATAATTTCATAACTGTGTGTTTACCTCAATACAAGGGGTTACCCTTAACATTCCTCTTATTATCTTAATATGATTCATAGATTCATAGAGAAGCATTGTGCTATATGCAGTACTGGTAAACTGACATGATCGTTATCAGTGTGCAGTACAGTAATTTCACTCTTTATAATTAGTAATTAGTTAATGTTTAGGCCACATAGCCGCATAGTTGCTTCTGCTACTGTAAGGAAAAAAAATGATGTTCATACCCGGGTGAGAGTGGGTATTAATCCAAGAAAAAACTCAGAATTTCTAAGTGGTAAATGTGGATTTGGAATTATTTACTACTTTGCATCCAGTGGGCCTGATGGGACCCTTTGGCGGGCCGGTTCTGGGTTACGGGCCGTATGTTTGTCACCCCTGATTGAACTCCACAAACTCAGGCACTTACGCTGTGTTTATACTTTTGGTGCTCAATGTTTTCATGTACCCCCGTTAGCGTGTAACCCTAAAACTCCTGTTCTACATGTGGATTTATCATCATATCAATCTGCAGTACTCTGTGTACACACAGTTGCATCATGATAGTAAAACCCCAATGCAGACAGAAAATACTTTTGGATTGTGTGTGACACCAGGCAAAAAAGACAATTGGTTTAAAAACAAAAATAAAGTACATTACTGCTGTGAACAAGATTCATTTCAGCTCTAAAACAGAGCCTATCTGCATGGGGAGTATGGGAATATCATTGTGGACATGGGTTATGCTGTCTTTGTATTATTTTGTCAAAAAGGAGGGACCAACAGCTGTATTACCTGTCTGGCACAAGTGACACAACAGAACATGTGACTGTAAACACATTTTATTGAAACAGACAAAATAACATTTGATCAGCATGTTCCTTTTTTGCCTTGCATTGATGTTTTTACTGATTGAAACCCATTTGTATCCCTCTTTCTAAAATCCCATTGTTGGCATAGTTATAAATTCTTCTGTATTATCAATGTAGATATTACATTATGCAATCCACCTTTATGTTTTATATTTATGTTCAATGGTGTCCACAAGGTAAATACAAAGAAATGTGAATTTAGGATTATTTTCCATTGTTTTTTTATTTTTTCAAAGCTTGTCCTACTTTGAACTGTTGCTTGATGGGTAGAAGTTTTCTTCCCTTTAAATGAAATGAGCCCTGTTTAATAATCAAACATTTAGTTTGTGGGAATGTAACTGAGGGTTTTCATTTGGCAACAAATGCCCCACCAAGTGTTACACCTCAGCCTCGCCAGCAGATGTCAATGTACACCACGGGATCACCAACCATGTCAGCACAGCACACAGTCCTCCGTCCCGGGTTCTGAGGGAACCTGGAAGACAAACACTGGCTGTTTTTAGGCTCTTCAGCTTTTAATCAAAAGATAAATCACGGTACAGATTACAATACATTAACACAGCTTCATGGTAAACCATTACCACTGGGAGAGGGTCCTCTGAGCCACTGTGTTGGGAGTGTAGGTCTTTGACCTCTTAAACCTCCACTGGGACAGCTGGGCCTTGTAGCGTGACGGGTACAGCACAGGGAAGTCAGGCCTTTCATCAGGGCCACTGACCTGTGATACACAGAACTAACAGGGCACACATCAGTTCAGCTCCGCGTCCTCAGGGAAGTCCTGAAGAGTTCACCAACTCTGGCTGTGCAGGGAGCTGATCCTGATCAGCTTCCCTGGAGAAGAAAAATGTTAAAATAGTTGCCGTCATCAAAGTATCTTCTGTTTTGTTCCAACAATTTCTAATTCAAAGATAGGAATGGACACATTTTGACACTCTGATATGAACTAAGCTGTAGCTGCTAAGTGAGTGAGTAAAGCACTATCTAAGAACAGCAGAGAAGTCTTATTTCATCAGTACCTGCATTCCAGGTATTCTCTGGCCGTGAAATATCAGCCATCAAGGTCCAGTACTCTGTGGACGGTCTTGTTAACACTGCTGCCCGTCAATTTGTTTCCGCAGTCTGGACAGTTGAAGTGGTACTGCCACATCCGATACGGGCCCAGAGGAAGAAGAAAGCGTCAGGGTTGGAGCAGGCTGTAGACCAGCAGGGACCAGGCGGGTGGTACCAGAGCAAGAAGCAAAGCCAAGACTTTGGCTTTTATTGGGCTGAATGGGAATTCTGGTATCAAGCACGGTTTCTACCAAATCACAGTTTATGTATCATCCAGTTTTCAGACCGTTTCAGATTTTCCAATGTGTGTTAGGGGACGGAATGTTGAAAGCCAGAGAGGAAGACTGATGGGGGAGCTGCAGTCCGATCCTCGACTTTTCCCTCCACTAAAGTTTTTACTCTTCATACATAATGGTTGGTGAAAAAGTAGGAATGAATTCATTGATTTAATAATAGACGTAAATTGTGAAAATCTGTGTACCGGAAACCATACACGCTTTACACCTGAATTGAATGCTGGGATACCGGCCCGGCCAAGTTCACACAAGTTACCATCCGATGTATCCTCGGTAAAATGGGCGTGTCGAGATCACATCCGTGAATTTTAACTGTTCTTGGCGTAATGCTAACTTGTGTATTGGGTCAGTACTTTGGCCATCAATCATGACGTTTCACAAGTCCATAGAAGAACACAGATTGAAAAAATCTGTCAAACGCTGTCAAATCACCGGAAGTTGTCACCGGAAGTACTGGCCCACACACTCAACTTCGAACGTCAACTGCGGCCATCTTGTGCACCTAGCCAATTTGGCCCACCCATGAGAGAGAGACATCATGGCTTTCAAACAAGCAAAGTGGCAGTTGGTCAAAGCCACAGCCCCAACCTCCACCTCCCTCCCCCATAGTGCGGATTCCATAGTTACATGGCTGCGACAGGCACAATATTTCCTTCTTTTTGACCTGCCATTTTGTATGAAGACTGAAAACTTTAGGGGAGACAGCATTTTGTTTGGAAAAATTTCAGAGGATCGAACTGCAACTGCAAGGAATTTGTGGGCTTTTTTTAAGTTTTAGTTTTGAGGTTTGCGATTCGAACCCCGGCTGCGGCAGATAGGCCATACATCAGCGAATAGACAGGCTACTCGTATAAAAGCTTCATCTGAGTTTGTATACATCATCTAAAGAACATTGACATCTTGGGAGCATTAAAGACTAATGTGATTGGATGGTTAGCTCTCAGTTGTTAATGTTAATAACTGCTGACATGTTTGTTTAGACATTAGAGCTAAGTTGAAGTTAAATCCTCTAGAACCTATTTAATCAAAATGCCACCTAACTTGTAAGATTTAATATTGCAATAACGAGTATGACTCATTATGTTACGTTTTATGTTGTGTTTAATTACAGAAGACTGAATGACTGGAGACTGGATGAGGGGCCCTGTCTAATTACTCAAACCAAAATCAGTCTAGGTGGTGGAGAAAGATATGTCATCCTAAAATGCTTGAGATACAAACAATAAAAGGATCACACACATGCTGCTTGTGAGCAAGCTTAATCTGACTGTGTATATATCATACAAATACTTTAAAGTAAAGGTTAGCAGATATGTCGTGCATTACAAATGATCAGAAATAAAAAAGTTTCAAAACAAAGTGCAGATTCGGATTTTTATTCATCAACAGTCGTGCAACAGAGAACTCCGATTGGACAGATAGTCTAGCTAGCTGTCTGGCATTTACCCTGCAGAGATCTGAGGACCAGGTAACCATAGTGGGGAGGGTACCACCACACGTTAAGCTCCTTAACGAGCTGGGACCTCCCCTTGCTGCTCCTGGTAAACAGCTCCCGGCCGATCCACTGCTGTTGCTCCGCAGTGAGAGCTGCCCGCCAGGAAGCAGGCAACAGCTGGAGAGATAACAACACAACCACACAGGACACTTTAATATCGAAAGGAAAACATTGGATGTGTAATGGCATTTTGTGTGTGTTTTGCTCTGTGTTTTGACAGACAGACTTACCTCATCAGTGCCAGCAGGAGGTGGGGGAAGGAGGACAGCTGGCTCCGTCAACTCCTGCACTCCAGGACGTGGCAGGGGACTGGCAGCTACAGTACGTGGCGGGGGACTGGCAGCTCCAGGACGTGGCGGGGGAGCTGCTGTCTCTGCCGTATGCTCCACGGCTGCTGGTGGTTGCAGGGGCCAGTCCTGGTCCTGTGAGGCCTCCAGCAGCTCGTTGTCCGTGGGCTCGTCCACGGCAGAGACAGCAGCTCCCTTCTGTGCTGCTGCTGCTGGTGACGGGGGAGGAGGTGGATGCTGCAGGAGCGAGAGAGGGGCCTGTACGTCTGAGGCTTTAAAAGAAATAAAATGTTTCAGTAACATGCAAAAATTGTTGTGTTAATATTAAAATGTATAGACAGTACATTGCATGTTATATTATTATTATTGTTATTATTATTATGTATTATGCATATATATATATATATATATATATATATATATCTATATAAAGAACTTCGTGCCCACATTCAGCCAAGCTGCATACAAAAACTACTTCTAAAGGTGAGTAAGCGGGGATGACACAAACGGGTTCTAACAGATTACGAAGGTTGAGTGAGGCAGAGAGCAGTTAGATTACACAGGTAACTAAAGGATGAAGAAGAAAATGTTCCTCTACACATACAATGATTAGGGATGTTATGACAAGTGGAGGGAGGAGCTGGTCTAAAGGGCCGGAAGGAAGAGGCTGTAACCACAGAGACAACAGAACATTATAAAGTTATCACAGGGAATACAACAGTATTAACACTTAATTTAATTCAAGCTGGACTTGCCTGGAAATGCAGGCTTAGGGACCAACTTTTTGAGTTTGGCCTGCATTTCCACCGCAGACAGAGAACGCCGCCCGGAGACAAAGGCCGCAAGCGTAGATCCAAGAGGTCTATAACACAAAGACACAACAACATCTACAATGAGACAACATTACAAACACATCCAGGTACATCATACAGACAGCTTTACAGTGAAACACTTACTGTGAGACACTCTTGGCTCTCAAGCTTGCGGCCGAGACAGAGGCTTGGCTGTTGCTGCTGCTGCTGGTGGTGGTGGTGGTGGATGCAGCAGCAGCCCTGGCTCTCTGCTCTCTGTCTCTCTTCCGGACATACTGGACGGCGTTCTCCATCTGCGTGCCGGAAGCTGGCGCCTTCCTCCGGAAGTAGTTGACAAATCTGTACCAAACAGACAATTTGAAATCTTCTCACCGGTGCTCAGTACAGCAGCTATACATATAATCCCAATGTTTTTAACAATTTACCGGATCTTTTTGGAGTCCCCAGACTCGTACAGGCTCTGCAGGGTCTCAAATTTGAAGTCCCCGAAGCCAACAAGTGCCTGTCCCTCCTGCCCGGGCTGGAGGGACTTCACCCGCGCCTCCTCAAACGCCTGGTGAAACCTGACTTCCTCCGCAAAGTCAGGGTACGCCGAGGAGTAGCGAGTGAAGGCGTCCTGTATGTTCACAAAGGGATAAATGTTAAAATGTCATCAGTTCATCACTCTTTCCATTGTTTTGTGTAAGTCAGACTACAGTACTCCACCTTGTTGGCCATCAGCGGGGACTGAGACCCTGTCCTCTCTTGCTCCTTCTTGTGGGAGGCCACAAGATTGACACTGTAGCCCACATCATTCTCCAGCAGCCAGTGGAAGGTCTTCCCCTGGTATTTACCAAACTGGACCTTCCACCGGCTCAGGATGAGGGTGGCATTGGTGGTGTCGCCACCCTCGGAGTTGACGTGGGCCCAGGCCTCCGCATCCACCTCCTGTGGCTGCTTGGCCCTGTAGGGGGCCTGGCTGCCAGGGGCCCGGGGGGGGCAAGGACTTGGGCCTCGGCCGAAGCCTTTAACAGAAGGGTCCCGTTTCTGTTAAAGGTTGGATCCTCCATCTACATAAATAAATAAATAAATAAACATTAACACAATGTCTGTCAGTAGATACTTCCACATAAAAAGAAATAAAAATGATTAAAAAGAAATGGCATGTGGTACTTACAGTAAATTATTTCAAGGAAGATGTCTTAATCTACAACACACAGTAACAGAGAGGATAACACAGTTAGCACACACTGTTTTATGTAAGATTAGCCTGACAATCAAGACAGTAATTTATAATATTAAACATAGTCATTGTATTATGTACATGACAGCGCATTTTGTGCACAATAAGTCCGAAGCGGACCGGAGTTACTGTATATTGACGGCGGACGTGTACAGTACGGCACTTTTTATGACAAAAAACACACACACAAAGAGCCATAAAAACACAGAGTTAAGCCAGTGGGACTAACGACATAAATAAATACTAGTTTATACAGCGTTATGCAGTCTTTTAGACCCGTTCTTTGTGCTCAATAAGTCCGAAGCGGACCGGTGTTACGGTTTAACTGGTTTTTAAGTTAACTGGTGATAGAGGCAGATGTGGTGTAGGCGTGGTCTCTCAGGACCCATTCCCGACTAACCAGGAAATAAACATTATTATCGCTTTCCTTCTATTTCACATTTATTTGTCGGTGTCTTGTGAAACTTTAAGATAAAAACGACTTGCTGAGCATTAATTCCTGCCCCAACAGACATTTATGCACACTCCTTACCGTTGTCGTTACAAAATATCATCCGTTGTCTGGCGACTGTGTCTCTTACTGCACGTCACGGAGACACCCCAATCAACTTGTGACTATAACACTTCACCGTTAAGCACTGTATCTGAAATGTAGGAAAACTGGTGTATTATATAGGCCTATTGGAATAATAAAGGTGTCAATGTATGTAATTAGCGGGGGACGTTTCATGTTATGTTCATTTATTTGACCCTATCACTTCTCGAAATGGGATTTTTTCATATGCTGACTCAGTAAACTCAACTTCAGATATCATTCATAGCATGATATATGTAACATTTAAGGCATAGTGAAGTTTTGAATATTTAAAATTACACTATATCTGGAATGTTTTTGTAATTATGGATATCTAAACTTAAAATAACTATTAACAATTGGATTGTACATATCTGAAATTGCATTGTTTCCTAACTATAATATTGCAGCTATTCAGACATTCATAAGATTGACTTTCTACAACCAACACTGGATCGAACTCCTGCACTTCAAGTCAATTCTACAATATGTGCCAGACATACACAGCAATAGAAAATACGTTTCTCTCCGACCCACTGTGCAATATGCAATATTCGTTGCAATACGCGAGAGGTGTCATTTGTATCTGGATGAATGAGTAGGCATACTGAATATTAAGGAACGTGGTTGTAATTAGTCTGTAGCTTAACATAACCCATCGTAGCCTACATAAATATAATTACATCTATATATTGAATGCCTATGTATCACAACTTAATATGAGCGGATGCACATGTTGCCACATCTGCATTCAGCTGGGTGTAAAACCTCATATGTAGCTTATGTTTTACTTAGAGGCTGTATTGAAATGTAACAGATATCAATACACGTAATCCATGTTGTAGTAGGCCTACTTATTGAATTAACTTGTGATGCCGTTGCAAGAACGAAGACCACAACGTAGGTGGCTGTATCGATGCCTGTTTGAAATACTGCTAACGTCAATAAATTGTTAAAATGTTCATGCTGTCATTATTATTTGTGTCATAATCGTGTTTAAAGTGTTGGTAATTACGTTTATTTAAACTCTCTGAAGTGTTTGTTGACTCTGCAGCTGGAACACAAATGAAGACCGCTGAAATAAGCAGAACAGCGCTCAGTGCGCCCCGATTAACTTGTGTCACAACAAGTACTATCATCGGTCGTAGGCTCATAGCGATTGATTTACACCTACAAATACCTAATATTTAACATGGGCAACACAACAGCTGTGGTGTAGAAAATAAAACCAAAGTTTCCACACGTAAACATAGTACACCAATTTAAACTCAATATGCAATGCAAGTCAAATACATTGACTCAATGCTGTGACTTAAGGAAAGAACACTGCTATTCTCTCGTACTCTGGCTCTCTTCAGCTGTTCCTACGAAAGTTTGAACAATTTTCAATGGTTTGGTTCATGTGACAATAACTTCAAACTTGGTACATGAATTAATTAAAAGCAAAAAATAAAGCGTAATGAAAAACTATTTGGACAGTACAATATTACAGAAGAATTTCTTAAGATTAGTCTGTACACAATTTCATCCCAATGAAACACAAGTGTAATTGATTTTACACTAAGTGGATGCACAGGTGAAGTGTAAGTGATGTATTTGTGATTTATTGAAATAAACTAAAGGAAACCAAATTGTGTTTCCTTAAGTCACAGCATTGAGTCAATGTATTTCCTATAACACGACCTAGATCTTGCATTGCATATTGAGTTTGAATTGGTGCACCATGTTTACGTGTGGAAACTTTGGTTTTATTTTCTACACCACAGCTGTTGTGTTGCCCATGTTAAATATTAGGTATTTGTAGGTGTAAATCAATCGCTATGAGCCTACGACCGATGATAGTACTTGTTGTGACACAAGTTAATCGGGGCGCACTGAGCGCTGTTCTGCTTATTTCAGCGGTCTTCATTTGTGTTCCAGCTGCAGAGTCAATAAACACTTCAGAAGGTTTAAACAAACGTAATTACCAACACTTTAAACACGATTATGACACAAATAATAATGACAGCATGAACATTTTAACGCTTTATTGACGTTTGCAGTGTTTCAAACAGGCATCGATACAGCCACCTACATGATCATTCCTGCGGAGTTTCTCATGGCACACCTACACCACATCTGCCTCTATCACCAGTTAACTTAAAAACCAGTTAAACCGTAACACCGGAGTTATATTGACGGCGGACTTGTACACTACGGCACTTTTTATGACAAAAAAACACACAAAGAGCCCTACAAACACAGCGTTAAGTCAGTGGGACTAACGACATGAATAAATAATATTTTATACAGCGTTATGCACTCATTTAGAAACGTTTTTTGTGCACAAAAGCGGACCGGAGTTACACTGACGGCGAACATGCTAACATGTACAGTACGGCACTTTAGCTAGCAGCAAACACTCGGATATTCCACAAAGAGCCGTAAAAACACAGCGTTAAGTCAGTGGGACTAACGACATAAATAAATACTAGTTTATACAGCGTTATGCACTCATTTAGACCCATTTTTGTGCACAATAAGTCCGAAGCGGACCGGAGTTATACTGACGGCGGACTTGTACACTACGGCACTTTTTGCGAGCAACAAACACATGGATATTCACGTAAAAACACAGCGTTAAGTCAGTGGGACTAACGACAGACAGAAATAATAGTTCATACAGTTTTATGCACTCATTTTTTAATAAAAAAATGAAGAACAGTCTACTTACTCAAGCGTTACTGTCAGTAGCGAAGGGAGAATGACAGCGCGCTTAGCGAGAGAATCCAAGATGGCGGTTGTCGGAACAAAATGAGCCATCTGATTGGGGGGCTAAAAACATGTCTCGTGTGATTAGTCAAGAACTTGGCAATCGGAACAATTGGAACAGCCGCACCATTCTGTGATTGGTTGAAGTTGGAAAAAGATGGAACATCGGAACAGAAAGGAAGCACCCCACGAAGGCGAAAGGATGACACGCACAATCGTGAGGCGTTACCAATTTTTTGATTATTGTTTGATCTGATATCATATTTTGATTTCCATGAGATTATTTCTGCTGCAGTAGCGCCAGCAGCTGCTGGGGGGCGCTGTTGCTGCGCTGGCGCTACTACAGAGCTGAGCGGTAGAGCAGCAGAGTGGAGTCTCTTAAAAACTGTTTAACATGGTCATCTCGGAGGAAAAACTACCTCAAAACATGATCCATATGATCTTTTATGACTCTCCTGTCCTCAGGTGTGGAGGTAAAGTTGTTTTGTGACTAGGCCTAAACATATTTCTGCTCTTTTATTAAATCCTTATCTCAAATGTTCTTTAGAAAACATGTTACATATTTACCTTCTTAGTTAAGAGCCGTGTGGAGAAACGGTAGGCTACCCATGGCATCTATGCCTAAAGTTAGGTAAAAGTTATGACTTGGTTTTTATAGGAAAACAATATTGTTTTGCATTCAAATTCATCCAAACTGATATTTCCCAGTGGTTAAAGTCACTAAAAACAATGTATAGAAAAACCCGCACTCCTTAATAGTCTTATGAAGATATTCTGAAATATAACTATTTATATCGAGTGTTTTAATTTATTATAATGATGGTTAATAATTAATTGTGTCGCTAAAAATGTGAAGAGGACGCAAAAACACTACGCCAGAATTGTTCTGAAGAAGTATTTTTCAATGTGTCCGTTTGACCAACCTCCGCTGGGTAATTCAACAGTCCAGTAGAGCTAACGACAGCTGCTAAATCAGATTGTTGTATATATTTATAAGAATGAGCTAAATCTCATGTATAAGTCACTGAACACTGGTTAAGGTTAGAAAAGCCCTTGATTTGGTCAATTTATTTGAAACTTTTAATTTAATTTGAGATAGCCCCTTTTATTTATTTATTTGTTGTTTATTTTCTATTTTTTTCTCATTTCTTTTTCTTCTGAATGTTAATTTGCTATGTACATGCCTTTTATGTTTTGATTTGTTCGACCCGAGGCAAAAGTTTATCTTTTGAAATTGGTTTTGTTTTTCTAATGCCTTATTTGTTTGTATTTTGAATTAATTAATGAATAATAAAAAAAACTTACTTTATATGTCTATGGTTCCGACTGTTCCGACTGCTAAATTCTTGACTAATCACACGAGACATGTTTTTAGCCCCCCAATCAGATGGCTCATTTTGTTCCAACAACCGCCATCTTGGATCCTCTCGCTTAGCGCGCTGTCATTCTGCCTTCGCTATTGACAGCAACGCTTGAGTAAGTAGACCGTTCTTCATATTCTTATTACTAGTATTTATTTTCTGTTGTTAGTCCCACTGACTTAACGCTGTGTTTTTACGGCTATTTGGGAAATATCCGAGTGTTTGTTGCTAGCAAAAGTGCCGTACTGTACATGTTAGCATGTTCGCCGTCAGTGGAACCCCGGTCCACTTCGGAGTTACTGTACACTAAAAACATTTCATAACGCTGTATAAATTAGTATTTCTGTCTGTTGTTAGTCCCACTGACGTAACGCTGTGTTTTTACGGCTCTTTGGGGAATATCCGAGTGTGTTTTTGTTATAAAAAGTGCTGTACTGTACATGTTAGCATATGTGCCTTAGACAATTACGTGGGTTATCATGTTAGCTGGCCACTAGTTACCTGTGTATGCTGCCTAATGTTATAGTTCATATATAAAAGTCATAATGTCATCAAACTGCTCCGATAAAGAAGGATTTTAAGTGTTTGTTTTGGCATTTGTGAAAAGTACTTTACTGTACTGTTACTGTAACTTCAGTGTAACTCCGGTCCACTTCTGAATTACTGTACACAAAATGCATTGTCATGTACAAAATACAGTGACGTTGTTGTTTAATATTATCTTATTGATAAGGTATTTGATTGTCAGGCTAATCTTACATAAAACAGTGTGTGCTAACTGCGTATCCTCTCTGTTACTGTGTGTTGTAGATTAAGAAAAGGCACGCAATCCAGGGGGATCCATCAGGACAGGTGGGCCCTGGTTCTCTCGGACTGCGTGGCCATCAGAGCGGCAGTGCTGGCCAGCCCGAGGCTCATGGCTCAGACGGACACCCAGCTCTTTGAGCTAAATCAGAGAACCCTGTCCCAGTGGTAAGAGTTAAGCATAAAGCAGTGTTGATGTGTTGTAATCTGTACTGTCATTTATCTTTTGATGAAAGCTCAAAAGTCTAAAAGCAGATTATGGTTTTTCTTCCAGGTTCACTCGGCGCCAGAAAGAAGAGGAAAAGGCTGTGCTGCTGCAGGCAAATAGCGTTGTGCCTGTTGCAGTACTGGCTGGCGAGCCCTACCCTTCAACGTCGCCGAGGAGCAGCCCGGCCTCTCAACCACAGGACTGCCTCCTGCTGCGCCTCCAGGTGGGGAGCATCCAGGCCCATCTGGAGGCGTACACCTAAGCCTTCTTCTCCCGCACCCTCTTCCTCCTCCTACACTCCTCCAGTACTGCTCCCGGGCCCTCCTCTTTCTGTAATGTGTATTCCGAGGACCACAGCCTACGATGGCGCAGTACGTCTGCAGCAAGTGTGGCCAGCCCAAAAGGCTGGAGACTGGCCACACGCGTGTGGAAAGCGTGGCATACTGCGCAACTGTCGGCAGGAAATCTGTGGAGGAGTGGAGTGAGGAGATGAAGAGGAAACTGAACAGTGACCCAGGGGGGCCGGGGCACACAAATGTTTTTATTTTATTTCCTTGTTTTTTATTTTGTTCTGTTTTATTCTTATCTAAAGTTCTTATTTTTAACACTTATTTTTATTCTAAACTCTGGTGGATTTCTGAGGACTATGGTTACCTGGTCTTCACATCTCTGCAGGGTAAATCCAGACAGCTAGCTAGACTATCTGTCCAATCGGAGTTCTCTGTTGCATGAATGTTGATGAATAAAAAACAGAAACTGCACTTTGTTTTGAAGCTTATTTATTTCTGATCATTTGTAATGAACAACATATCTTCTAACATTTACTTTAAAGTATTTGTATGATATATACACAGTCAGATTAAGCTTGTTCACGAGCAGCATGTGTGTAACCTTTTATTGTTCGTATCTCAAGCATTTTAGGATGACATATCTTTCTCCACCACCGACTGATTTTGGTTTGAGTAATTAGACAGGGCCCCTCATCCAGTCTCCAGTCATCCAGTCTCCTGTAATTAAACACAACATAAAACATAACATAATAAGTCATACTAGTTATTGCAATATTAAATCTTACAACTTAGGAGGCATTTTGATTAAATAGGTTGTAGAAGATTTAACTTCAACTTAGCTCTAATGTCTACTCAAACATGTCAGCAGTTATTAACATTAACAACTGACTAACCATCCAATCACATAACACATTACATGTTAATGTTCTTTAGATGGTGTATACAAACTCAGATGAAGCTTTTATACGAGAAGCGTGTCTATTCGTTGATGTATGGTCTCCTTTATCTGCCGCAGGCGGGGTTCGAACCACAAACTTCAAAACTTCAAAAAAGCCCACAAATTCCTTGGCACCCTGACGGGGGAGCTGCAGTTCGATCCTCTGAAATTTTTCAAAACAAAATGCTTTCTCCCCTAACGTTTTTACTCTTCATACATAATGGTTGGTGAAAAAGTATGAAATATTGTGCCTGTCGCAGCCATGTAACTATGGAATCCATACTGCATTCATGTGGGGGTGAGGTGGAGGCTGGGGGTGTGGCCTTGACCAACTGCCACTTTGCTCGTTTGAAAGCCATGATGTCTCTCTCTCATGTGTGGGCCATATACTCTTGAAATTCTCCTCCAAGTGTATGGCCGGCTAAAGCAGAGAAAGGGGCGGTAACCTTTCTCCGTGTTACGTCATAGCTAGCTAGCTTCGTTTCTAGCTCTTCTCCAAGAGTGTATGGCTGCAGCCTGGAGCATCCTATGTCATCCGTCCCGTCTCATGCCGAGGTCTGTCCAACGGTAAATTCAGAGGGTCAAAAATACGAAATCGCAAATAATTTTCCAGATGGAGTCACGGGTAAATTTGTGACCACATTTGTTACAATCAATTGAAAAACGTTAAAAACTAAACAGTAACGGCAATCATACAAATGAATGAATTACTTTTAAAAAATATGTCTACAAGATAAATGCAGAATATCATATTGATGAATACAACACTTAAAGTATATGTTCGTCTATAAAATAAATGCAGATTATAGGCTAACTAAAAAAATCCTTTTGCCATTTCCGATTTTCTACTTTTCCAAATAAAAGCTCGCATCTGGAATAAAATACAATCTCTTACTTTTCAAAGTAAACGCTCGCGTCAACTATCATGCTAATGAATAAAATATTTGGTGTTTTTTTAAATATTTAAAATACATGTCCGCCTCTTAAATAAATGCAGATTAGGCTATAGGCAAAAAAAGAAATTCCTTCTCTAGCTGCAACTTTGATCCAAGTTTCAGCCATAGAAGGAATTTCTCTCCCGCAAGAGGTCAAGCATTTGGTTTTGTTTTTATTTATTTTTTCCCCTTTCATACAATATAGGCTACAACACAAAATACAATAGAACCGCTGGCGCGGAAGTGGAAGAAAAATACAATCGCATTCTGGCCCAAGGCCGTGGCAGCAGAGATACGCCGTCGAATGCAGGACGGGTCCCAGAGACCCGAAGGCCGAGGCCGCAGTAGTAGAAAACCGCATTGTGCCCCGGGTCTCAGAGACACGACAGAATTCTGCCCCGGGTCTCAGACCGACAGCATTGTGCCCCGGGTCTCAGAGACCCGACAGCATTGTGCCCCGGGTCTCAGAGACCCGACAGCATTGTGCCCCGGGTCTCGGAGACCCGACAGCATTGTGCCCGGGTCTCAGACCGACAGCATTGTGCCCCGGGTCTCAGAGACCCGACAGCATTGTGCCCCGGGTCTCAGAGACCCGACAGCCGAGGCAGCGCCTGCAGAGCTCTACAGTCGAATGCTCTCGCCATGCTGATAAGCAGTTGTATTTGCAGCAATGTCCCAGTGAAGTGTGAAAACAATATAGAATATAAAGTTAAAAAAGAGTCTTGGAAAGAGTGTAACATGTTTATTTTTATATTCTCGTTGTGTGCAGATTGTTATCCCTCCTCAGGAAATCCTGCCGTTAGTTGGCAGAAATGGCTGCGTCGCTGATGCAGGTTTAATCAAATGTAGGCTACATTATGGAACAACACAACCATAACATTGAGAAATGAGCAAACGGCAAAATTGTAACTTAAACAATTTTTAACGTTTTTCAATTGATTGCAACAAACGTGGTCACGAATTTACCCGTGACTCCATCCGGAAAATTATTCGCGATTTCGTATTTTTGACCCTCTGAATTTACCGTTGGACACACCTCGGCATGAGACGGGACGGATGACATAGGACGCTCCAGGCTGCAGACATACCTTTCTCCTCTTCTCCCACCTCCAGGTAGCAAGCAGTGCTCTGCTCCTGTCGGCTTCTCTCGTCAGCTCATCCTTGTTTCTTCCAGTATTGGATTCTCCTGGGGTCAATGTTTGCCTAAGGGGAGGCTTACAGTGGCAGACTTAAAAAAAAAATTTTTTTTCTTGTAATAGTGTTTTTGTACATTAGTCCTTAGTATAGACAAAAGTAGGATATTATCTCAAAATATAGCTACATGATAATTTTTTTGTATTTTCAGAATATCTTTTAATGTGCAGTTTTCTATAATAATTTGAACTATGTACATTTTTGGAGTAGTGCTTCATAAATAAAATGAAGTAATTGTGAATGACTTATCTCTTACTTTAGCAATTCATGTAAATCTAATGTAATCTGCATTTATTCAAGTATTATATAGGCCTACGTTAGAACGATGTAAATGAGCCTTCATCTGTACGATGTATGGCTTTTTTTGGATTTTGGATGTGGACCGGGTCTAATGTGGTCAATCGGAAGCTAACTTCAGTTTTAAGTTTCCCTTAAATTTCCCTTAACTGCCGAATCGGATGCCAACTTCAGCGCCGTTTGCCGAGCTCAGTCTGCATTTCGGAGCCGAGACGATGATGAGTTTGTAAGTAGCCTAGCCTCTAACATTCTTTTTTCTTCTTCTTAAATATTGGTGCAAAACGCTGTAAACCTGTCTGACATTAGTCGCACTGAGTTAACGACATGTTTTTCGGCAAGTTTGCTTTCAGTGGAGTTAAAACTGCAATGTATTTCTCTCTGTAAACCGTGGAAAGTAGGCTAATTGCTAACTGCTAATTTTTTCTCTCTCGAGCTAGCTAGAACTACTGATGGTGAAGACGTCATCCTCCCCTCAGGCTTCTTTGCCCTGTGTGCCTACCCCCCCTGCTAGCCTTCAGCAGGTAAACCCTTTATCGGCTATATATATATACTGGTTGAACATGATGTGAGTTAAATATATACCATTTTTATTTTTTATTAAATTTGTATTAAATATATACACCAATCTGATTTAGCAGCTGTCGTTAGCTCTACTGGACTGTTGAATTACCCAGCGGAGGTTGGTCAAAGACGGACACATTGAAAAATACTTCTTCAGAATTTTGGCTTACAGTGTTTTCGTGTTCTCTTCACATTTTTAGCGACACAATTAATTATTAACTATCATTATAATAAATTAAAACACTCGATCACAAAACATGCAGGGACACATCTTATTTTTGAAACACAGCACATATTTAGGGTTAAACGATGACAACAAGGTGTTGGCTGTCATCCTTTTATAGTTATATTTCAGAATATCTTCATAAGACTATTGAGGAGTGCTGTTTTTTCTAGACATTGTTTTTAGTGACTTTAACCACGGGAAAATATCAGTTTGGATGAATTTTAATGCAAAACAATATTGTTTTCCTATGAAAACCAGGTCATAACTTTTACCTAACTTTTGGCATAGCGGTAGCCTGCCGTTTCTCCACACGGCTCTTAACTAAGAAGGTAAATATGTAACATGTTTTCTAGATAACATTTGAGATAAGGATTTAATAACAGAGCAGAAATATGTTTAGGCCTACTCACAAAACAAGTCGGGAGGTCCTCTTCTTGGCTCTTTTCTCCTGCACAGACTAGACAGAACAAAAGGCATTACATCCACACCTGAGGACAGGAGAGTCATAAAAGATCATATGGATCATGTTTTGAGGTAGTTTCTCCTCCGGGATGACCATGTTAAACAGTTTTTAAGAGACTCCACTCTGCTGCTCTACCGCTCAGTTCTGTAGTAGCGACAGCGCAGCAACAGCGCCCCCAGCGGCCGCTGGCGCTACTGCAGCAGAAATAATCTCATGGAAATCAAAATATGATATCAGATCAAATAATAATTAAAAATTGGTAACGCCTCACGATTGTGCGTGTCATCCTTGCGCAGGGGCCATGCTAATCTTCTCTGTATCGTTCCAATTTTAATGTATGTGTTAGTGAACTAACACAAGAGTCTAAAGCTCCTGGGGGGAATATAAAGGACTCTGTTAGAGGAGACACTCTGTTGTGGTGGAAACAAAAAATTGAGGCTGTAAGGGAGTTAAAACTGGATTTATCTGACACAGAATAACATTATGCAGAGGTATGGGTGTTGTGTTGTGAGCCCTTTATGAATACTGAACCACCAGGACCCAGTCTGACCCAATGTGATCCTTTTTTAGATCATCTGTGAAGACTCAGAGGACCAGTGGGAAAATATGCAATGAGCCTCTACGTCAGACAGCCAGGATTGGTGCGCTGAAGAGAAGAGAACAAAAGAGCTACTCACAGTTCCTCCCCCTGCTGCACTACTCCTAGAGGCACTTTGACCCCCCCCCGCCCCCAACACACACACACACGCACACACAGACACAAAGAGGCACAGGGGGTTGGTGGTGGGAATCAACGGTGAGACACGTGATCTGCTCTTCCACCGGACATTCACAGCAACAGCAACCTCGTCGCTTCAACACGACAGTTTGAGCTCGAGTGAACTGACAGCTGATTGCTAAAGCTGTTAGAGCAGAAGGAGGGAGACGGTTTGGGGAATTTACAATAAGAAACAAGCCTGCACACACAAGGAGAGGAAACAACACGGAGTATACAGCTGAAGCCTTTGTCTTTAACATGTCGTTAAAGATGCAATTTAACTCTTCAAAACAGCTGCTGCTAAACTCTTTAAAACCAGCTTCACATTATCAGAACTGAAGAAAGAGAAGGAAGTGCTAGTTCACCCCAATGACTCATTTACAGTCAAACAACCAGTGTTCCTGAACACACATTTTACATCCTTTTTTTTTATTTTTTAAGATATACAGACCTTTTTTTTTATTCAAGTCCAAAAACTCTGTTCTTTATTTTTAACATTGTGCCTTCCTGCTTCCTGCTTCCTGCTTCCTGTTTGATGTTTAAATTCAAAAAATACCTAAGGCAGTTTCACTAACTCACCACTAGGTGTCAGCGTATGACCAGTCTATGGGTGAGTGGCTCTGCTCTTGCTGTGGGCTGTCTGCAAAACACACAAAATATGTTCAACCAAATACTACACCAACAGCTATGTCCCAGCAGTAATTTCTCCCAGAAACTGGGAGAACTAACTAGCATGGGCTGCCAAGATTACAGCTCTCACGTTAGCATGCAGCTACTTAACCCTCCTGTTGTCTTTGGGTCAAATTTGACCCCTTTTCAAAAACCAGAAATTTGGCTTTCTTTCAAACTTTCCAAAATAACATGGATGGTTCCAAACAACGCTTCTCACAAGTTAAATCAGTTCATTACTTTGAATTTGTCAATTTTATAGCATTTGGAGGAAAAAGAATTGGTAGAACTTGGTAGGAAAAACATAACTAAAATGTTAACATTTCATTAAAGAAGGATGTCTATTAGAGACGGAGACTGTGTGTGTGTGAGTGAGAGAGAGAGCTACACATACTAAAATGCCACTAAAATAACACTCAGCTCCCACACTGCACTGTATATGTTGCTTTTCATGCAGCATGTCCTCTTCTGTAGGCAGTTCATGTCCTGCCAACTACTGTGTCTGCATATATCTGTGTGTAAATCTAAAAAGCCTGACCTTAACATCTACATACCACAAACAGCTACTGGTTGAAGGTAAATTCTGTCTCTGGACAGTGATATTTTAAGAAATTGACGAGAGTGTCTCTCTAATCTATCTAATCTAACCTATCTCTAATTGGGCCAATGAGCTCAAGGTAAGACAATGTTTAAATCTGACAGAAAATAACCTATTTCTAACTGTTCAGAAATACAAAAAATACATTTGGATACTGCTTAGGAATGTTCAATGAAAAGGAGAAACACCATAAAAACAAGGAACGCAGAACCAAAAACTAAGGCGGTTGTATTGTGTAAGGATTGTAATCTAAAGCACCTAATGTAGCAATGTGCAAGATAACATTTGAAGAAAATTAAGGGCCCGTTTAAGGAAGGAGGTTTATCAAATTCTGAGTCTAACCGTGAACTCTCGCACTGTCATTCTGCCTTCGCTATTGACAGCAACGCTTGAGTAAGTAGACCGTTCTTCATATTCTTATTAAAAAATGAGTGCATAACACTGTATAAACTATTATTTCTCTCTGTCGTTAGTCCCACTGACCTAACGCTGTGTTTTTACGGCTCTTTGGGGAATATCCGAGTGTTTGTTGCTAGCAAAAGTGCCGTACTGTACATGTTCGCCGTCTATAGTGTAACTCCGGTCGACTTTGGAGTTACTGTAAACAAAAAACATTTCTAAATGAGTACATAGCACTGTATAAACTAGTATTTATTTTCTGTCGTTAGTCCCACTGACTTAACGGCAAGATTTTCAGAGCTTGAGATAATGGGCTTCCTTTCTTCTTTCAGGTTGGCTACAGGGAGAATCTGATTATTTGATAATAAAATAAAAGCTTAACTCTTGTGACTGCCCATGGTTTCCATGGCTGTCTCAAATCGCGCACTTCTGTACTAAATACTAACTATTTGAGTACATAGTGCGTTCACATTGTCGAAGTGCGGTCAAACGCAGTGCACTTAAATACCCGGATGGTGCACTCAAAACGTCAAAAAAATTGAGTGTAGATCGATGGACACTTTCCACACTCAACGGTCGCCATCTTGGCTACGTAGCGGAAGGGGCGAGGCTAACAACAGTTAGACGCGAGACCGACGGAGCAATACAAATGTAAGTTGAACGTGAGTCTTTTTGCTATACTTATAACATATAAGCCACCTGTATATTTGGTTAATTTTTGGTTAATGATTTTTGTACCACGAATTATAACATTTATTGGTACCGTAATTGGACGTGCTAGCAAGCCAACCTTAGCTAGCTAACAGCGGCAGTTTAACCATATTGGCAAGTAAGTTCTAAGCTAACGTTACATGTGTTGTAGTATTTTGTTTGTGTTAAACTATCGTCCCGCTGTAGAAGATTTTAGTGTTGTGTGATCTTAACAAGTTGTACATATTCCGATGTGAGCGTTAGCTCACCAAAATAGCGATCAGCTGCTTGTCTGCCAGTAACGTTAACAGTAGCGTAATGTTAAAACGTATCCGCTGTTACTGCCTCCACCTGATGTATATACTGCCTCCACCTGATGTATATACTGCCTCCACCTGATTTATATCCTGTATATACTGCCTCCACTTGATGTATATACTGTATATATAATCCACTTCTTCAGGGACAAACGAGGAGTAGAGGGCTGTCATTTAGGGGCGACGATGGCCATCAGACCGTAGAAGGAACCCCTGGAGAGTCTGAAGTCCCCCTCATGTCCCTGTCCCCATCAGACTAGCTACGACCCGGGGGGAGCCTGCAGAACTACAAGCACATTTATAAAATAAAATTGTAATAAACTAATCTTTTGTATTACACGTTGCATGACTGTAGCAAGCATATAAATGAATGGGGTCTATTTAAATGTCAGGTATGTTCCCTCTGCTTTCACTATTGTATCGTCACTGTATGAAGACCATTTAGAACAAAAATACAACTTCGAATAAAAGACGTAATGATGTTTTGTCTATTAGGTAAGTTGTTTCTTATCTCTGGGTTGCAAAGATTTACTCATGAAATAGTTGAGCATTGAGATGAACAGTAACGTTATGAATGAATATTAACGTTACTTATTTTTAGAGCAGAAACATGTGTATATACATATAACAGTGGACTGCAAAGAATAGGTACAATTAATGAATTTAATAGACTGCACTAACAAGAACGAATATTATACAGTTGTGTGTACTGTTTTCAGCTAATGGGGGGTGACATGATGGCTGTGTTGTAGTTGTCATCCTGGAGCAAATAAAAACATCACATTTATTAAAATATCAAAAACAATGCAGGAATTATTTTTCACACGAAACACAATAGCAGACTGGAATGCTCTCCCCTTGGTAAAAATTCACAATTTTACAGAAGAAGAGATGAAATGTGATCGTCATTTCCAGTAAGTGCACATGGCAGTGCGCGATTTGAGACAACACTCCTCTGTCGAAATTTACGCACTATGCAAGACAGTACGTAGTACGCAAAGTGTACTTCTGGAAGTGCGCGATTTGAGACACAGCACGTGTTTACACCCAAGATGCAATACTCGTAGCAAAGGTCAAACTGGGTGCACTGTTTGACTCAAATGTTCCAGAATTTGGCCATTTCTAATATGGCCCTAAACTACCAACAACACCATAACTGCCTACAGTATGCTATGATCCAAATTCAGTCTGAACCCAGTTCTGCGTGCGTCTGTATAACTCCTTTCTCAGTACAGGCTTTGTACTGAAAAAACACAAATACGGCTGCTATGTCCCAGAAATTGCCAGCATCAGCCCCCAAGATTACAGCTCTCACACCAGCATGCAGCTACTTAACCCTCCTGTTGTCTTTGGGTCAAACTTGACCCCTCTCCAAGAAATTTCTAAATCAGAAATTTGGTTTTCTTTCAACGTAAGCTTTTATTCGAGTAGCCTGTCTATTCGCTGATGTATGGCCTATCTGCCGCAGCCGGGGTTCGAATCGCAAACCTCAAAACTAAAACTTCGGGTTCGAACCCCGGCTGCGGCAGATAGACCATACATCAGCGAATAGACACACTACTCGTATACCAGCTTCATCTGAGTTTGTATACATCATCTAAAGAACATTAACATGTTGGGAGCATTAAAGAGTAATGTGATTGGATGGTTAGCTCACAGTTGTTAGAAGATGGATCCAAAGGTTGACGTGATCCTGGCCTCTATAGTCAGGGCATAGAATTGAATATTGTTAGGGAGTGAGGAGTTGCAGCGTCCGCCTAACCCGGCCCACCTGCTTCTCGTCATAGTTGTCAGATCTATCTATCATATAATCAAGAATATAATAAAACTAAAGGGAGACTTGGCATACAGCCCGATCCGGTTGGGGAGAGTTCTAGCCTGACCAGGCTCCTCTCTTTACCCTGTCTCTCTTAGTTATGCTGTAATAGTTTTAGACAGCTGGGGGACTTCCTTCGACACACTGAGCTCCTCTCTCCTCTATCTTTCTATCTTCCTATTTTGTGTGCATCCATGTCCCAGAAATGCTTGTTACTAACCTAGCTCTGGGGAGTCATTCCCCGGAGTCCTTTTGTTCTTTTTCTCCCAGCATGTTTCCTCGGATCAGGGAGGCTCCAAAATCATGGTTGCAGCTGTCGCCATGGTCCCGCTACATTCTCTTCCCTGCCACGATCTGCGGTGCCCAGCTACGTCCTGCTGTGCCTTGTAATGCTGCACAGTGCCCTGCTATGCCATGAACTACTACAAATTAATATATATATATATTATATATAATTTTTTTGTTGTGACTGTTATTGCCACTCTTCATTCTATCCCCAACCGGTCGTCAGACACCGCCTACCAAGAGCCTGGGTCTGTCCGAGGTTTCTTCCCAAAGGGGAGTTTTTCCTTGCCACTGTGGCACTGTTGCTTGCTCTGGAGGAAACTACTAGAACTGTTGGGTCCTTGTAAAGTGTCTTGAGATAACTCTTGTTATGAATTGATACTATAAATAAAATTGAATTGAATTGAATTGAATTTAACTTGTGAGGAGCGTTGTTTGGAACCATCCATGTTATTTTATTTTATATATTTTTCGGGGGGACGCGGGAGGCTGGGTGTAGATCGGCCGGGTCTGGGGAGGGTACCACCACACGTTAAGGTCTTTAACGAGCTGGGACCTCCCCTTGCTGCTCTTGTTGTTATCTCTCCAGCTGTTGCCTGCGTCCTGGGGGGCAGCTCTCACTGTGCGGAGCAGCAGCAGTGGATCGGCCGTGCGCGATGCCCCCTGGTGGCCACACCTTCTAAATACCAGCAAATATACAGTCCTTCCCAATCACCAAAACAGGCCGGGAGCTGTTTACCAGGAGCAAAGTGGCAGTTGGTCAAGGCCGCACCCCCTCCCCCCATATGGATGCAGTATGGATTCCATAGTTACATGGCTGCGACAGGCACAATATTTCCTGAAAAATTTCAGAGGATCGAACTGCAACTGCAAGGAATTTGTGGGCTTTTTTGAAGTTTTGAGGTTTGCGGTTCGAACCCCAGCTGCGGCAGATAGACCATACATCAGCGAATAGACAGGCTACTCGTATACCAGCTTCATCTGAGTTTGTATACATCATCTAAAGAACATTAACATGTTGGGAGCATTAAAGACTAATGTGATTGGATGGTTAGCTCACAGTTGTTAGAAGATGGATCCAAAGGTTGACGTGATCCTGGCCTTGTACTCCTCCAGCCGCGACAGGATGTCACGGCTGTAGACCGTTAACAGCCAGACGGCGGAGGGGAGAGGGCGCATCTGGGGTGGTGGTGAGAACTGCCCCCTCACCGCGCACAAGGCCAAGAACTGCTCGCACACGCCGAGGTGCGCGATAGCTCTCCGCATCCAGGCATCTCAGTGTGCCTCCCGCAGGGTGTTGCACAGCCGAGAAGCACTGTTGCCCAAAGTGCGTGACCTCAGCTGTGCGACCACCCTAAGGTCACAGGACAGCCTGCAGGAACAAAACAAACATTATTTACAGCAAAAGAAATATACGTCATACAATATGTAAAACACAAAGTGATATTTCTTACTTGTACGTAAGTACAGCTGGGAATTGGCAGCTGTAGGTGGGGGACAGCTGCCTAATAATGCCCTGTGACCACCCTCCGACCTTCTTCTTACACCGACGGCATTCTAGGTACTCAGTGGCCATGAGATACCAGCCGTCGATGTCCAGGACCCTCCGGCTGGTCCTGTACAGCCCAGCCTTTGTCATGGTACCTGTGCACAAAGGCTGGGGGCATGTCAGCTGCTGCTGCCAGATCCTGTGTGGCATCCACAGGAACAGCCGACATGCAAAGAAGGGGTCGGGGGGACGCGGGAGGCTGGGTGTAGATCGGCCGGGTCTGGGGAGGGTACCACCACACGTTAAGGTCTTTAACGAGCTGGGACCTCCCCTTGCTGCTCTTGTTGTTATCTCTCCAGCTGTTGCCTGCGTCCTGGGGGGCAGCTCTCACTGTGCGGAGCAGCAGCAGTGGATCGGCCGTGCGCGATGCCCCCTGGTGGCCACACCTTCTAAATACCAGCAAATATACAGTCCTTCCCAATCACCAAAACAGGCCGGGAGCTGTTTACCAGGAGCAAAGTGGCAGTTGGTCAAGGCCGCACCCCCTCCCCCCATATGGATGCAGTATGGATTCCATAGTTACATGGCTGCGACAGGCACAATATTTCCTGAAAAATTTCAGAGGATCGAACTGCAACTGCAAGGAATTTGTGGGCTTTTTTGAAGTTTTGAGGTTTGCGGTTCGAACCCCAGCTGCGGCAGATAGACCATACATCAGCGAATAGACAGGCTACTCGTATACCAGCTTCATCTGAGTTTGTATACATCATCTAAAGAACATTAACATGTTGGGAGCATTAAAGACTAATGTGATTGGATGGTTAGCT
>JAQOOF010000466.1:5000-26458 GCA_029931835.1 Etheostoma nigrum | reverse complement strand
AAACTTAGCACTTGGGTTGCATCTCATAGCCCTTAAAATTGCCTCCTCGAGTCCTCCACTTGCATCCCTCTTAGTCCCTCCGACCGAGCTGGCACGAGCGAGACAAATATTGGGAGGAGAGAGGCAATGAGCAAATGTGTTTTAGAGGGATGAGACGCCCTTTCCTCTGAAGCGCCACATGCATTTGTCAGCTGTTGAGCCTTGCACACATAAAAGAGGAATGAACTTAAAATGTGTTCTCATTTAACATCAGACATTCCTGTTCCCAAGTAGTCGAGAAATCCAGACCCAAATCCAAAAGATTAAGGGGTCCGGCATTGAGTAATGAAAGTTGCCCATCTCGAGGGGCGGCACAAAGCGTGCATTTGAAAATCTCACTGCACGCAATTGGATAACAAACACTACAACCAATCACAACAACACATGGGGTGATGTATCCAAAGCCCCATACACTTAGCTACCATTGCAGATAACTGGTAAATTAAACTGTCATCATCTGTTTAGCCCGCCTCTGGCCCGCCTATATCAGATACACCGATGTGATTGGTGCAGCTCGGTTACAAGGGTAGAGTTAATGAACAGCATTACTCAATGCCAGAGCAAATTCAAATTGTGCTCTCGCGAGAACTCTGGATTTCCAGGGTAGTTCCCAAGTCATCCTATGTTCTTTTAAGATTTGCAAAGACATCAGGATTATAAGAGCATATTAATTTATAAATAACTAAGATGAGATCACTTTGACCGAGATCAAGGTTCAAAAGATTGTCAATTTAGAGTCAGAGGGCGACTGGGTGGTTTTTAGCCAAGCCAAATTTCAGTGATACTGTAGTTCAGAAAGAAAACCCTATTGTTGTAAAGATCACTTATACAGGTAACGCCTCTATTAAACCAAATGCGGACTCAAGGCGAGATGCTTCGAATAGAATGATTATTGTGAAACAGAGCTAGTGTAGAAGGACCATGTTGGCCAAAATGTTTACAAAATTAAATCCATATTTTGTTTTGTTTCATTTTGTTAACAGCAATTTAGTTATTGTATGATTTGCCCCATTCCCATGATTTTGTGATCTATTGGAACAGTTTTAGGCTGCGTGCGTGGAACTAGTAACAACAATGTCATTGTGGTATTTTCCATTGCTCCTTCTTTTAACAAACAAGTGTGTGTGGCAATGTTTTTGACAAGCAGGAATGTTTGTGTCAAACAATATCACTTTGTGGAAATCTGGAGCCACAAAGATTTGTCCACATGGCAAAACTTCGACCCAGAGCATCAAAGGCTCGGCCAGGGCCGGCTCTAGCCCATTGGCTGCCCTAGGCGATACTGAGATTTGCTACCCCACAACCTACCACCTAGGGCCACTTTAAACCACATCCATTCCATGTACACTAGGTTTTATTTATTATAGTGTACATTTATATTTGATACATGAACTACAAATGGTCTCTGAACATTTTTATTTTTAGTAACTCTGGAACTTTAACAAGAAGTGAATTAGCCATGTTGCTTTAATGTGCCCCTAATTTATACATTCTGCGCTGTCCTTGCCATATAAATGAAAATAAGATTTATCCGTTGTCCATCCTGTCATTTGTAAAAGGTCAAATCTGGATTGGTACGATATATAAACTTTATTTCAGACCCAGGGGGATCCATATCACAATAAAAAACATACACAAACACAAAAATACAAAAAAAAAAAAATACAAATACAAAAATACAAAAAAAAAAATAAAAAATAAAAAAAAATAAAAAATAAAAAATAAAAAAAAAAAAAAAAAATAAAAATAAAAAAAAATAAAAAAAATAAATAAAACCTTCCACAATGTTCAGTGTCAAATATACAGACATGTTCGCCAATGGTTCCACAGTCTGGAGGAGAATCTGACAGAACTACGTACAGGGTTGACCAACACAGTGATAATGTCATTTTCTGACCCAGACACCCTACACATAAAACTATACATCAGGTTACGCAGAACAGCAGAGCAGGTAGGCACCCCAACGCTGACAAACATATGGCTTGCACTGGAGTTTCTTGGAACATTCAACAGCAGCCTCATGCTGTCATTATAAGCAACTATGAGTTTTCTAATGCTGCCTTGCTTATAACGACACCACAGGTGGGCCGTATACAAAGGTGTACAATACGCTCTAAAGAGTGAGATTTTCACAGGTACAGAGCACATGCCAAACTTACGACCCAACATGTTCGCTTGAGCATACAGCTTCCGACGCTGCCTATAGATATCCTTATCATCAGAAAGGTCATTTGCAATAATATGGCCCAAATATGTAATCTCACTGCACACCATAAGTGCAGTGCCAGACAGATAGAAGTCAGGGAAGGTTGCCTGTCTGTCTTCTCTACTTCTGACAATCATGATCTTACTCTTTTTAGCATTGTATTTTATATCAAAATCCACACCATACTGTGTGCATACTCTCAGAAGCTGTTGAAGACCAGCACTATATGGGCTAAAGATGACCAAATCATCTGCATACATAAGGTGATTAATTAGTAAGTCACCAACCCTACAGCCTGTACCACATGCATTTAAAATCAAAGACAACTCATTCATATACATATTAAAAAGAAAAGGAGACAGAATTCCTCCCTGGCGAACACCATTGGTCACTTGGAAGGGAACAGACATTACATTCCCCCATCTTACTCTCATCGTCTGATGCGAATACCAATACACCAAGATTCTAATTATAAAACCAGGGACCCCACTTTTACACAATTTTAAAAATAATTTCTCATGATTAACACGATCAAATGCTTTAGAAGCATCAATGAAGCATAAGAACATTGTGGAATTTTGCCTATTATATTTATCTAAAATTTCTTTTAATGCAAAAATACAGAAATCAGTACCATGCTTCCGTTTAAAACCAAATTGGTTATCAATAGACAGGACATACCTCTCAAGTCTACACAATATAACTGTCTCCAGCACTTTGGACATAACACTGGCCAGAGCTATTGGCCTGTAATTATCTGAGCAGTTCAACTTCCCCACTTTATCTTTAATAACTGGTACCAGCACAACAGAGAGCATAGAATCAGGTAACTCTCCATGAACAAGGAAACCTGTGTAGCACATAGCCACCAGAGGACACAGTTTCTTACTAGCAAATTTAAGATGCTCAGCTGTAATATCATCCAGGCCACAGGCCTTATTATCTCTTAATTTCAGTATTGCTTCAAGGACTTCAACAGAAGTGACAGCAACATCAGCATTAAACTCTACATTATTCACTACAAACGGATTACTTTTTACACAGTTTAATAATTCATAATATTGTTTTCGCCACAACTGTGAAATTTCATTAGAACCACTCACACCATCTATATTAGAAGGAAGAGATGTTTTACAATTATTAACAGTTTTTATTTCTTTCCAGAAGTCATTAACATTATGTTTTTGCAGCTTCCTATATGTTCCTCTACTGACTAATTTAGTCCTCAATATGTCAGACAGGATTGGCCAGTCAGCAAGATCAATAGGTTCTCCCCTGACAGACTCATGGATATTAAAACTTATTGTGGAAGATAAGGTGTCTGCAGGCTGTAATGAAGAAGCAGGACCGGTTGTGTCTGTGGCTCCTTCACGTGAAAGCAAATACATACAATTGATGTTCATTTTTTAATACAAATAAATGATGGCAATAGGCAATACACTGACAGATTTTCTCTCTTGTTCATATGTTAAGATTTATCACTGATATTGTGAGTCATAATACAACAAGCAGTAAATACATCTAACTCAACTTTAACAGGATACAGCCCGATCCGGTTGGGGAGAGTTCTAGCCCGACCAGGCTCCTCTCTTTACCCTGTCTCTCCTAGTTATGCTGTAATAGTTTTAGACAGCTGGGGGACTTCCTTCGACACACTGAGCTCCTCTCTCCTATCTTTCTATCTTTCCATTTATGTGCATCCATTTCCCAGAAATGCTTGTTACTAACCTAGCTCTGGGGAGTCATTCCCCGGAGTCCTTATATTCTTTTTCTCCCAACATGTTTCCTTGGATCAGGGAGGCTCCAAAATCATGGTTGCAGCTACCGCCATGGTCCCGCTACATGTTCTGCTGTGCCCTACTACATCCTGCCACGTCCTGCTGTGCCTTGTAATGCCGCACAGTGCCCTGCTATGCCATGAACTACTACAAAGAACTACTACAAACTACTATTTTTTGTGACTGTTATTGCCACTCTTCATTGTAACCCCAACTGGTCATCAGACACCGCCTACCAAGAGCCTGGGTCTGTCCGAGGTTTCTGCCTAAAAGGACGTTTTTCCTCGCCACTGTCGCACTGTTGCTTGCTCTGGAGGAAACTACTAGAACTGTTGGGTCCTTGTAAATTCTGGAGTGTGGTCTAGACCTACTCTATCTGTAAAGTGTCTCAAGATAACTCTTGTTATGAATTGATACTATAAATAAAATTTAATTGAATTGAAATTTTTTTGTTGGTGTGTTTTCAGTTACAGCCTGCAGTGTCACTTTAGAGTTTCCTCTGTTATACTCACAGTCCTGCTGGGCTTCTGTGCTGGCAAAGCACTCGCTGAAGAGGCAGCGCATGGTGTGGCAGAAGTTGTCCAGGAGGGATTTCGGGGAAGCTAATCGCCAGCTGGACTCTGGCACTCTGTCAGACTCTTCTGTTAAATGATCCCAAGTTTCCTGGATAGTCTCTGGAAGCTCCTGCTGGAACAGCTAGACACACAAAAACACACACAGAAACAGACACACGAGTGAGAGACAGCAAGGTAGGCTTAATGTGCACCATATATAAATGTCACTGTCACGTAAGAACTTTGTTTTTTTAAGATATTTTTTCAACATTTCTACTTTATTGCAGAGGGAAGTGAGAGAGGGGATGTAAGGGCAAGAGAAGGGGGGTGACATTTATCCCTGGAAAGGTTGTTTTTGTTGTTTTTTAAATCGCTGCTACAACTAAGAGGACATTTCTGATAAAATACCAGCACAGATGTGTCACCATTTGAGGATAACTACATTTAGAGAAATGCCCAAGTATTCATTTCCCTGAAAAATATCCCTCATACGCACCTCTATAAATGATCAATGAGTTTACTAAATTTACCTTCACTTAACTCTTGTTGGATCATAAACAGAAGCTGCATTCAATGTTCTAATGATAAGGGCATTCATTCCGAATATTGATCAATAGTATCAATGTGACATCCATCTCCTTTCAAATATCCTCTGACCCATACGGTCCGAGGGAAATTCACTTACTAAGTGAATTACTTCATTTGAAGAGGGACTGAATACAGCTGTGGTACAGATACCTGAATTATGGCTTACCTCAGCAGGATGTGACTGTACAAAGACGCCCTCTGCATCCCTGAAGCGTCTTTCCAACTCAGTGGTGTATGGACGTGAAGGATGTCTCTCTGGCATAACCCGGATGATCTGAAATTTCAATTAAGATAAAAAGATGCTCTTAAACTTAAAGACCGCAAACAACACAGTTAACTATCTAAGATACTGTAAACTAGGGATGGGGTTAAAATGTTTTTTTACCAATGAGTCACCTAAATATTTTCTGTGTATACGCTACCACTGATGGTGACTACATCATATTGGTTTCCAACAAAATACAAAACAGACTGAAAGCAGAAAATGCAGAAAATCCATGTTATGTACTTCTTTACAAAGAAAATAAATGTCAGATTCACTTAGAAAATAATTTGTTTTTTAGAAATTTGGAGCTCCCTGGCTGCAGTCTTTTTTTTACCTTGTAAAGTACCTTTGAGTACCTTTTAAAGCACTATATAAATAATTATTATTATTATTACTAGGTATCTGTACCACAGCTGTATTCAGTCCCTCTTCAAATGAAGCAATTCACTTAGTAAGTGAATTTCCCTATGTTTGTCTGTTTTAGTTATTATTATTATTATTATTATTATTATTATTATTATTATTTGTTGCTTTCATCCGTCAGATGAAATGAGCTAGAAACATGAAATCGGGGGGAATAACTGGAAATGGTGTGCCTCTATAGAAATAAGAACCCAATTGGCCACATGGTGGCAGTGTAATTGAGGCTTCAAAATGCAAACTTTGAAAGGCCACGCACCCCACAACGTAAGTCTGAATGACTTGAAATTTCTCACACAGGTGCAGCTTAATGTGCTCTACAAAATCCCTCAAGGACCATTAAGGTCTGGCTAGAAATTCAAATAATTTTTAATTTTTTGAAAAACACATTTTTGAGATCTCCTCCTGCACCGTAGCTCCGATTGCCACCAAATCTTTTAGTGAATCATACAACAATACAATACAATACATACAATATCATTGCGATTTTAAACATATTGCAATATTCTGCAATATATTGCAATTTATTACCTTTTTTCAAACTTAAAATGTTTCCCAATTTCAAGTTATGTCCCCAAAAGGAAACTTCTATCTTTTACCAAAAAAAGATACATTTCTGTTCATCTCACTTCAATTTTCATGCTGGAAAATGGGATTGTCAAGCAGACAAACTGACCAACACATACAGTATGTAATAAAAGATCGATACTACTTGATATCTGTGTATCGATTCAGTATTGCCAGAGAAAATATCACGATACTATGCTGTATCCCCCCCCCCACCCACCACCAAAAAACTTGATGAAAAGCTAATTAAGCCTGTCAGCTCCACAAAACTCTGTGTTTCTCAGTATGGCTATGTTCACAAAATGGTGTAGTCCAAGGACATTCGCACGCAGAAGCTTGAGTGATGCATTTTACGTCACCGCTGAAAAAACACAACAACAGCATTCATCTTTGGAGACGAAGAGTACATAGAAATTACAAGCTAACTACTTCTTCTGAAGAGTCCATCATGTGATCATTTGCAATCACCGAAGGTTTGCGTCACGTAGATTGTTATTTGTCATTATTAGGAATTCCTTATGGGGGAGACAAGAACTACGAACTTAAGCTTTAGTGTTAAGTGTTACCAATCTAACATATTGCATCTTTACGCAGACAATATTCCTACCTTTTTTAACACGCCTTGGTTGACCTGGAACCACAACCTCTGGAGAACCAGCTCATCCAACCCCTCCACCTGTAATCTCTGATTGGTTGAGGAGAGGAGAGAAATCTAATTAATAGGTACATCAGATTATGTGAATTCAGAAGAAGAACGATGAAGAACGCTTGACACATTTATATTTAATTTTTTTTCAGCATTCACACGAGAGTACATCAGCATATAGCACTTTGCAGTGTATTGGCTATATTGCGGGGAGACCTATGGTAATGGTTATGCAGGTTCCATGGTGGTTGGAGTTCCATTAGTCTCCATAGCTAGACCATTTGAGACTTGTGAGGGTGCGTTCCGCGTGATTCGCTGCAGGATTGGGTAGTGGTGTGGGAGTTTTACTGAAATGGTCCAATTGTGTGACGTCCTGATGTGTACTTTAAACCCCTGGCATAGCACAGGTAGACTTTATATTTTACAATTACTGTTTACAGTCAGATCTTTTATAGATCCCCACGTTTCCGACCACGGTTGAAGCGAGCTTTATTTCACGCGGAAAGAGTTAAAGGAAAGCATTTGTTGTTACAGAAAACACAAAGGTTACACAGACTCCTGGGAAGTTCAGTGCTTGTGCTTCATTTTCTACTTCTTTAAAACTATCAACTAGGGATGTTTCCTGTACGCGACTCTCACACCGCCTCAAAACAGTGCCAAGTCTGATTGCCGGTTACGTGATTGGCCACTGCAGCGGGACATCGGGTTGTTTTTCTCCAAAAGTCAAATCAGATTCAACTTTTTAGACGGATCGTCTGATGGCCGACACAGTCAGGCAAGCATCATTAGAGGCATCTCTTCCACCATTTTCTCTCAGTCACTGAATCAAAAACAGCATTGTGACTTTTACCATTCTGTTGATGTTTGACAGTTTAAAGACTTCCTTCTGATGAACCCTGATGGTGTAGTCGATGGGGAAGTTGTGCTTCTGTAATGCAAAGAAAAAAAGAGAGAAAAAAATGAGCAAGTGCATTTCATAAATCAGAGAGCATTAACACTATTATGTCTTTGAGAAATTGGTTCTTCAACATTCAAAACAACTTATTGTGAAATCACACACATCCAACCTGTTCAAAACAGCAATAACCCATAAATATGTCATGTTCAATTTCCCATCTGGGCCAATCCCTGAGACATTGACATACATCATTTCCATAAATTCTCTCAAAATTGGGTGATTGGATAATTGTAACTGTTCTTTATTTGTGTCCTGCACAAGTTCTGTCACAATCTGTTAGCAGGGTTCAGAGAATTGCGGACACAAATGCAGAGATGGGTAGGCAGTGGACAGTATTGAGGATTTACTAAAATAAACAGAAACAAAAAAGGAAGTCCTGAGACAAGCAGGCAAGGACATCAAAACTACAAAGAACACAGCGAAAGGGGAAAGCAACTCACTACAAACACCCTAAACAGAACTCACTAACCTGACCAAAAACACAAGCTATGTTTCCATCCACACATTTTTATTCAAATTAAGTGATATTGAATGCCTTATGGAAACAGTAAAATTCTATGGAAGTTCATGAATATCGACTCAAAGGAAATACGTTCGGTGTCATTGGATTTTATGCGATGCGATAAACGCTGATGGAAATGTTATTTGCAGAAAAAATAATGAATTGCGATCAAGTTTTAGGTCATTTTATGGTTGCAAACCACCACAAAAGAAGAGGAAGAAGAAGTTTTAGTTAATTTCCGACCAGTATTTCCACTGTTTGTACACATGGCGGATGTCAACAAAGAGAGATTTAAACGGTCTAACAAGGAGACTAAAGACTTTTTGAATTTAATTTATCAGGAACAACAAGCCGTGGGACGTCCTCCGGAGTAAATGGAAGGCGCTCAAACAGCGAGACATGTTTCAAAAAAAGAGTTCTCTTGCAGCTGTGCCAGAGGGAAAATAAAAGGCAAGTTGCACCTGCATTGTCAGAGCAATGTGTTGACAGCGTTGTTGTTTTCTCATTATAGCTTGATAGGTCGTTATCAGCTGGCACATAAGCACTACAACTTGTGCAATATTGATCATTATTGGTAGATGGAGCGATCCATTTTGTCTAGAAAACTTGGTTTGCAAAAGTTTGCTTGAATGTTGTGCGATTCAGTGCGAAAATGAATGGAAACACATCAAAATCAATTCAATGTCAATTTGATCACAAAAAAACATGTGACGTCTTTACACACAGGTTTTTATTCGCTTTTTTGGATGGAAACACACCAGCTTTATTTGCATGAGTTTTTTTACCAAACTTCAGATAATTGGATTGACAAGTGGATCAAGCTACAGAGACTAAATACACAGGATAACGAGGTAACAAGGGACAGATGACCCAAGGCTGGGGAACAAGTGAAAGACAATCAGACAATCACCAATGCGGGAAACCAAAAGACAGGAAGAAAAACAAGACAACACATAAGAGAACAGAGAAACTACAAAATAAAACAGGAAATAGAAAACCAACAGAAAACATAAAACTAACTAAACAGAGAAACTTGACAATGGACGAGAGGTGACAGGACCCCTCCCTCAAGGGACAGCTACTAGACGGTCCTTAAAAAACTAAACAAAAACATCCACACAACAGGGCAGAATAGTCCAGGGATGGCGGAAGGGGCCCTATGGAGGGATGAACAAAAGTCAACACTGGAAGGGCAAAGGGAGGTCAAAGACAATTATTTTTAATTTTTGTTCCCAAACTTTATGGAATTTGACTGAATAACTGAGTACCCTTTGATGGAAAATATCTTCAGTTATCACTATTGCTGTCTCCTATTATTGTCAAGTTGGCTGGGGCCAGTCAGAAGTCATTCTAGGAATAGCAGGAAGTCACTGACTTCAGTAAAAGTGGACAAAGCTTCTAAAAATGACCCCTAGAACACAGCGAACTTCATACATGGATGATGATATTTCAAATGTGTTTGTGTGGAATTCTGCTTGCTTGCTTCCACTTTGACTGAAACCTGCTTGTAAACATGCCATCATTCTCTCACCATGTACCGTCGCCTGTGGCTGAGGCTGTTGTTGAGCGTCTTCAAAGGTGTGCACATGCTGGCTGGTGTCGGGTCCACCTGAACAGGTGATAGCAGAAACAGGCCTACAGAAACCACAAAGCATGAGATTATTTGCATTGTCATTTTTAAAGATTATGTTTTGCCTCTATTGAATAGGACAGCTTAAAACAGGAAAGTGGGAGAGAGAATGGATGATATGAAGCAAAGGGCCTTGGGTTGGAATTGATCCCCGGCCGGTAAGGAATGATCCTTGGTACGGGTGCATCAGTGGCGGCTGCTGGTCTTTCAAAGAAGGGAAGCTCATTTTCAGCCTACATCATAAAAACTGTCCATTTAAATAATTTATAATATCCGTGAGATGGTTTCATCAAGAGGCATGGCCAGCAGTACATTTTCTTTGTCACAGCCCTTCCAGTCAGCCAGCTAACTTTGTCATACCAGGAGAGCTGAAAATACCTGTTACTCTGACCTATCTAACTAAATAAATCTTTGGTGTTGATCTGCCCTGCTGTTTGCACTGTTACGCTACAGGAATGTAGGCTATGAGAAGGAAATTGAGTCAGCTGATGCTGGTCAGTCTTTGAGATGAATGTGTTCTAACACATCAGTAAAATGTTAACACAATAGTACATATTTGACGATTCATTTTAGGAGAAGCTGAGCTCCCCTTGCAGTCTTAAAGAAATAGCCTGTGGGGTGCATGATCAACCAGGTGAGCTATCAGGGCGCCCTTGCAATGCCATTTTATTCCTACTTTTCACACTGTCCACTAGGGATGTCCTGATCGAGTGTGTATAAAGAATACAGTCAAAGTAAAGTTGAAACACATTAACATGTGTGAAATAAGGTCTGGCAGAAGTATCCCTAGAACTTCACTTGAGATAAGGAAACATTTCAGATTTCAGGCCAATCCTCAGAACCAAGACATAAGGTACTGCATGTTTTACAGTGGAAAGGGGGGGCATTCTTTCTGTATCTTTTAATCTGGTTTAATCAGCCTTGTCATTGTTTTAGCAGCTGTGTGCCCATCAAGATTCACAATAACCACATGTTACACTTACTCAACCAAGCACCAATCACGCAAGTAATCATACCAACAGTTGACTTTACATATTTATGCATGCTAGCAAACATACATTGTCAATCAAATAATCAGATAACTTTCAGTAGTATGGTTCTTTGTTAGAATATTTATACCAATTTCTTTCATTGAGCTTTTATTTTACTTACACTCAGTTGGCAAAATATATTAGCATCTGGAGCAGACAGCATTTAAAGCAACACCAAAATTCTTTTGTACCTTAAAATAGTGTTTCCAAAAACGTTTCAGTGGTTCATCAACCCGTAACAAGGTGAACGGCACTTCTGCTTTTGCTTTGCGGCTCTCTATCGGCTATAACCGCACTATGCAAGTCTGCCAGATCGGGTAGGGGATCCGGCAGACTTGCATAGTGCGATTATAGCCAATAGATTCTCAAATTTATTTGAGAATTTGCTAAAATTAAGCCTGAAATTGACTGAGTGGTAGACAATAGAGTGCATAAACAATACACAGAGTATGAGAAATAGTGGAACTTTTGAGAGGAAAGAATTCCTGTGTGTTCTACCGGCGAGCAGAACCGGGTCCGTTTTGTTAGAGCTGCGTTTATCTACGCAAAGGATCAGTTGCTTAGTTTGTACAAATGAACGTCCCCTGGTTCAGACAAAATCTCAGAGTCTGGGTGAACGAAGAGGACTGGTCATTATCGATAATCAAGATCCAAAGTGTTTTTTCCTTTCTCTAAATGTGCTTCTCTCATCTTACATGCTAACCGAACACACACACACACACACAAACACACACACACAACCCACCAACACGTGCCTGCTGCATGTCTGTTTGCTGTTTTTGCTTTGTTGCAGTTTGTAAAAAGGTATATAGGTTTTGATGATTGAAGGATTACTGATTGATTCCACCAATTTAGCATTGCACTCCTAACCTTCACTTTCTCATAATTGACAGTTTTTTTATAGTATGGAAATCAATGCAGGAGAACCAGAGATCAAAGCCTGGCTCCTACAAGTACTGACAACAACACTGTCGGCGCGTCTACACAATACAGCCTTCCGAGATTGTGCACCCACCCCCACCCCTCTTCCACGCGGTTGCAAATAGCCAAGAAGGACACGGCGGATTAAAAAAACATGATGCAGTCTTCAGAAGAGGTTATTTTCTTCACTCAAGTTTCTGCGCAGGAAAGTCACAGGTCAACCCAACATAGCCATACTGAGAAATATAGAGAGTTGTGTGGAACTGATAGTCTTAATTAGCTTTGTAACAACTGATTTGGCAATGGCATGAATGTAACAGATGTTTTTAATATCAGAAAGCAACGCATTAAAGCTTTAAGTCGAAGCTTGTAGCTGTACTAGCTACCACTCTATTAAACCTATTGCAACATCAATTCAAACAATCTGCAAGACTCATAGGTCAGATTTATCTCCGATCTGCTTTTCTAGTCAACCAAAACTTTGCTGCATAGTCATGTTTGAAAAAAAAAAACAGCAGCAACAACTTTTTAAGCCAAAGCAGAAGCTGCCGGCTACAGATGTTACAGATTTTCACGTTGAAAATTGAATAGAATAATAAATAGAAACCTCCTTTACTGTCTAAACTGGCTATGAAAACCACTTGCCCTCACTACAGTATTCCAGTTTCTATAAAAAGAATCACATGTCCTTTTGAATGTACACGTTTCAAAAAGAAATCACTGGATGATGTTTCGGAACAGTTCTGTAGCCATGTTTTAAAATGTTTTATTCAATCTTGCATGTTTTATCTCATCTATTTATTTCTTAATTTAATCTTGGATTATGTCATCTGATTTGAATAATCCCTTGAATTGATCTAGCATGTGTTTTTCAATGGGAGGTATTTAGCAGCACTTTTAATTTGCTGTCTGATGATTGGCTGCAGACTGTTAGACTGCGTCTTAGATTAATTTGGTTATATGTTGCATGGGCGCTGGCTGGGTTCCTTTATAAACTGGTTTGGCGAGTTTGAAAGAGGAAGCATCGGGAGAAGGTGTACACAATACAGTTTCAAATAGTTTTAGTACTTCTTATCACAAGAGATCTATGCCTTAAGACTAGCCTTTGGTCTGCAAGTGGGAGAGTAAAGGGGTTGTTACACCATCTGGAAGTCTGTGTGATTTAGCATTGGATAAAATTAATTTGGACATTATATCACTAGTTAGATTAGTAAGTAAGTAAAAAGAAAGTAATTAGTAAGTACTTGTGACCTATTCAGGTAAAAGATGCAGGGAGAGTTTGAATGTTTATGTATCTTAGTCTGCATGCCAGCACATTTGTACACTTGCAAACGTGTGTGTGTGTGTGTGTGTGTGTGTGTGAGAGAGAACTGTATACTCAACTGGATACAATTGAACCACAAACACAATCAAGGGAGCTTTGTTGGCCAAACAGGTTTTTCTTAAGGCCGTTTTATGCTTCTGAGGAGGCTCCACGCAGAGTATTCACCACAGCCTCCATAAGTGGTCTGGTGTCTGCATCGAGCCGGCGTGTGTGTGTGTGGGGGGACTGTGGGGTAGAGGGAGAAGTGAGTGTCTCCCCTGTGCTTTCTGACCAAGGTGAGACATCTTTAGCAGGAAAAGTTAACCCTCTCCTTGATTTCATGTTGTTTATGGAGAAGAAGAACAGACAGCTAAAACATAAAATATTTCATGTCATCTTTTGGATGGGGTTTGTTGTAACGCTAGCTAGCTACTCAACGAGGCTGAGAGACGGGTGAGGGTGGGGATTGCCGAGGAAATCTCTGGGTCGGGACAACAAGAACGTCAAAAGGCCGTGTGCAGCAGCAGAACATCTCCCAGCTGCCCACAATGATGTGCCCCCCTCACTTTTCTGTAATCTTAACTTTTTGTTTTGGTGCTTAACACACCTTTTGTCGGGTTAATTTAGCAAACCGTAAATACATGTTGTAGTCTCATAATGTTACCCACCAAGCATTACCTAGCAATAACGTTGCTACTTGTCAACCAGCACATTGTAGTAACGTTAAGCTGGATCAATATTGAAATGTATCAATATATAAGATATCTGCTGTATTACTGTGTTGTAAAGTAACATGTAATTAATCACAAAATTATGCTGTGTGATATAAGCGTTCAATGCTTCTTTTTTTACCATGACATGAGGGTATTTGGAGTAACATGCATGTAAATATATTCAGTGATGTCACATTGGCATAATGTAGACTTTATGTGTAAGTCCAAAAAAATTAAAATGCCAAAACACTTTTGCTGGTATTGTTATAACAACAGATGTTCAATGTGCATTATGTGAGCACATTTCAACATATTATTCCCATTATATTTGCTTAATAAAACATTTGAAACTTTAAACCTCATCATCATTGTTCTTCACTAAAATACAATACTGATTACTGATTAATACTAAAATTCTGATTAACACTTGTGCTAAAAGTTATATCTGCATTTTAGATTATTATGGATGTTCAATGTAAAGCTTTGATAAAGAGTGAATTACAGTTGGTTTAAAAAAACACTTTAATAGTTGCTAGTGTTTAATGTATGACGCTTGACCAAATACTGTATCTACACACCAACAATATGTCAGTGTTTGCAATTAAGTATAATGTCCTTATGTCAACAAGTCTCCTCTTGTTTCTGGCAAACACTGAGATAAAACAAGGCCCAGACAGATTCGATCCGGTTTGAACCCAGGACCTTTTTGCTGTGAAGCAACTACACATCAGCAAAATGAAAAAATGAAAGTGCCAAAACTAATATACTACATACAGAGTTGGTGATTGTTGCAAGAGACTAACCAAGACAGTTGTGGTGGCAGTTGTTATGTTTGATTTTGTTTCTGTCGCGTAGTGTGTTTTGCGATAAGTTAACAAGGCAATTAGGCTAGTCTTTTCAGAAGGTGTACGGTTGTATTTCTGTTTTAAGGAAAATAGGTGTAATAATTTGTCTTTCTTTCTCTCTACACTATGTGAGTTTATTGGACTAAAACTAGCTTGTGATGCACAGCAAACATTTGGAGGAGAGGGTCATTTTTTGTTTGTTGTTTGTTGACACAAATACCACCATATACCGTACACCCCAGTAAAATGTCAAAAATGTCTGAGGGTATGAAGAAATAGACACCACCTGTGCCTACTGATGATGCTGTGCATAATTTAAACACTTGAGAATGTCATTGATAAATGTAACAGGCATCAAAGTGGCAAAATAAAACTAAAAATATAGATAGAAGGATAGAACCTGGGCAATATGGCAAAAATCTGATATCAGAATATTCTTGACCAAATACCTCAATGTCGATATTGCGACAATATTCTAGGTTTGACTATTGGTGCTTTAACAAAATATCTTCACAATTAGATTTTAGATAAATAATAATTACATCACCTTACTGTAATGCAGCCTTTAAAATCAGAAAAGGTAACACTTACCATATCTAGTCTCATATCACAATATTGATAGATATTTTTCCCAGCCCTAGCCTTAATTAAAAGCACATTGTATCCATGAGTGGACATAAAGTATGCATTGCCTAGGGAATAACAAATGATTGATTCTTTTGACAGACTGCACTTTATATTACATCGCAAAACATGCATGAGTAACAAGACTGCCAGGCTACAGTACATTGACAATTCACATAGTAGATGACATGTGAGCTGTCATTATCTGCTGCAACCCATCTGTCTTCCTTGTCTCTAGAAGGCCATGCTTTACCCAGAGCACATTATCAGAATAACTTACTCTGGTATTGTTTAGATTGTTGATTTTTCCACACAAGATTAAAGAAGTATAGCTAAACATGGTCATGCATGTGCAGGTTTAAAAAGTTGTACTGTGATCGGGAAATATGCTAACATTCTCTTTGTACAGTACCGTGTTCTGGCATAACTGCAGGGACATCTGCAGCAAATACATAACAGATGTCCAACTGCATTTGCAGTAAACTGAAATCAATCATCAGTAAAGTGATCGAATTGTACTGTGTCTGCCTGTTTTCCCTGGCTGTAATGCTATGATCATAAGGTACTGTGTAACTTGGAGATATGTTATGGTAAACATTTAAAATATCAAATAGAAAATGTATTATGTCGTTTATGAGCCAAAGTATATACTCGGTCCCAGTGTAGTTTGACATGTATTTGGCATAAAACACTGGTTTGTTCATAAATTTTGATGCAGTTAATAAATCTTCCCAGGGTGCTGTTTTTCTTCACTTGAAGACTGAAGAATCTACTGTACATTCACGCATTTCTATCTATGTCCTTATGTTTTTAGTCTTGTCTCCCGGAAAATAATTTGTCAAAGTTTTATTTTTTCACGACCGATCCCTGATTTTACGTGCAATACTTGTTTGGAAACACTTACTTTTAATATTATTTTATTGTATATAAAAAAAAGAAATGGTAGCTCTCCAGATGCTAACGCAGCTTTGTACAACTTTCATGTGACTGGTGAAGAAAGTTAAACATTTAGCATGACAGAGGCTTATCAATTTCATTTGTCGCCAGACAAATTAATTATCTGTGATGTTAGCAAATTAGAGCCAACTCAGGGAAACACTTGACTGTTGAGGGGTTTTTGCATGCTTAAGTCTGTGTTTGTTTCTTTGAAAAAGAAACACCACTTCTTATTATGAAAATATAAAAAACATACTGTTTCACATGATTCTTTCTTTAGATCTAGCTAGCTGATTGTATCATCAGCCAGCTTTGTTAGCAACTCGTTATTGAGTGTGAATTACCAATTTGCAGATGCAGAACAGTCAGTCTTACTGTATCACGATACTGTATGTACTCATTCCCTCCCTCCCCCCAGTCTGTTACTCCCCTTGCAGTCAAAGAAACCTAAATGACTACTGGCCAGTAGTTCTGACCCCTGTGGTGAGGAAGTGCTTTGAGGGAACCGCTGCAGTTTGCATAGCGCTCCAACGGATCCACAAACCACATCCACACTGGGGGTGCGGGGGGCGGGGGGGGCGGTTGAATACAACCTAAACATGAGTATACTGTTCAGTAGCACATACAGTATGTGTCTTGCAATAAAGTTGTGCTGTTAAACTAACGGTGTTTGACAGTGTTTACACGCAACAATGATATCAACTGCTGCCGAAACAGATTAAAACAATAATCCCACACGCACGCACACACACACACACACACACACACACACACACACACACACACACAGATGTCACTTACCCAAAAGGCCTCCCATCAAGTAGACTGAGATGGACAGTTGGACCATACTCTTGAGCTTAAGTCCTCAGTCCACAGTGCTTTAATCTCAGCACACACACACTCAACACGGGTGTCTGAAACTCGTCAGTGTGTTTGTTTGGTGGGATACACATGGGTCGTTGGGCTTCAGGTTTTTATGGCATTGTTAGGCATCTCTGGAAAATGCCAGCAGAGACAGATGCTGGTTTTTATGGCTATTGGACGTCTGTTGCTCCCTACTGTGACAATCTGAAAACAAGTGAAAAAAGCCGGTCAGGAAACCAGATAGGGAAATAAGGAAACTATCAAACAGATGGGGTAGTCAACCCAACTGATGAGGTAAAGCCTTATAAGTCTTCAAATAAAAATTTCTTTTATTTCTATTTACTCGTAATCTCAGACCAATAACAGAATGCTTGTTTTTACATGCAGATATAAGGATGGTATTAACTGCACTTTCCATGTCGTACCAGCCTCCGACTCACGCTACAGTACCTGACCTGGACACCTGCACTGATGTAGAGTATTTTGATGGGAAGATATAAAGGATATATGTTGTTGCGTGTAGGTTGTTTCAAAATAAAAGCACTTCTTCTGACAGGTCGCAGTAAAACTAAAGTCCTGTTAAACAAATATCACATATCAGCTGTAAATCAAGTCCTGTAAATAATGTAAATACTGAGTTTTAATCACACATAATTGACCATTTCCTTTAGACAACCTTAGTTTTAAACTAAACAACATGAATTTCTTATTCAAGTGCTTTACACACATTTTACAACAATGCCATACTTCAATACAACTGTAAGGTAGTTTTAATTGAGTATTTTCCTTTTCTCTTACTTATTTATTGTACGTTTTAATTATCTATATGTATAGTTTGTATCAGTAATTTGTATATTACTTTGCATATTCATATACATTTGACAAAATATTATGAATAATCTATGATGTATTAAAGTGGATAAAGAGGAGAATTTATTGATCCGGTAGTGAAAGTCAAACTTCCAGTGTTATTTTGGTGAAAGTAACTCAAAAGTAATTCAAAAGTAGTGTAACGCATTACAATTTAGAGGCGGTAATATTGTAATATAACTAATTACTCAAAAATGACAGTAACTAGTAATCAATAATATATTACATTTTGGAAGTAACTTTGTATACACTGCTGCGCTGACACTGCTGCATTGATAAATGAAGGAGAGAAATGAAAATATGATAGGTGTGATGTTTGGAATTACATATAATTCAATCACTCACTGCTATCAAGATTTACATTCCTTTTTATCTTTTAGACCAACAAAATGTAAGTCCTCAGTAAACTAATGACTAACTTCTGACAAGATACAAGGTCATTTTAGATGTAAGTCGAGCAGCAGAAAGATCAAAAAGATGGTCAAGATTAAGATGTGTACATTTCACACAGTCAGAAAGGCTCTAAGTCAGTGTTGTGATCTTGTGGCTGGCTGTTGTTGGTGGTGTTTCTATACTGGAGTGCATTCTATTAAAAGGTGTTTCTTATATTTCTCTAACCTGTTAGGTGGAATATTAGAAACATCTCAGGGAGAGAGGAGGCGATCTTCATATGATTCCGAGACTTGCAGATCATGCTTTCTGTCTTGTCGTCAATAAAACATTACAACCTCAAGTAAACTCCAGCAAGAAGCTCAGGAATGCTTCTGATTTAACACACAGGAACATGCTGTTTAAGCACTGGTGAGTTTCACTGATTTGACACACTCACTCAAACGAAAAGTATTTATTTTGCAAGAGAACGTTTATGTTACACAATTCAACCCAAAGTTCTGATAACATGTCAATGGCATTCTTCATACCTAATTAAAAAGAGCTTTAAACATGTATTCACTTCTATTTACCCAGACAATAAACTATCTTACAATGACTCATTTCTTCCTTCTCTGTTTCCTACTCTCCTTTTTTTATTGCAGTTTTTCTCTCTTCAAATCATTACTTGCCTCCTCATCTCTTCCGCTCTTGCTCTTCATCTAGCTTTTGCCAAACCCATTCCAGTGCTCCACAGCTGCACGTCACACCCTTAATAAGTAGCCAGCTGACTAACGCGATGACTTCTTGGCTGAGTGAATTGGCCACCAGCGCTCAAGTCATCGTGGCAGGCGGCCAAGATGCAGGGATCAACGAATGACTGAACCCAAACGCTGGTTTCACAGCTGGCAAAATTGGAACAGTGTGTTGGTTGTAAGTACAGCATGTGTAATCACATGTAGGAAAAGTAAACGTGACAAGAAATAGCAATAGTGTTGTGTAAATGCAGCTTTAGAGGTAGTGTGTCAGGCAGTTTCTTCTCCAATGTGTGCTATTTAAAACCCAATGTTCAACAATGGGGTTGTTTCTGGAAGTTATTGTAATTGGAGATAATCTGAAGAGGACAAGAGTAAATAAAGTTACTTTTTAACCTGTAGGCGGCCCATTCCAAGACTTGCCTGACCCATGTACGGTCACAGTCTTGACTTTGCCTGTAATGCTCAGTAACTAAGCATAAAAATGACTCATTGTGAAAGACTTTGATACATTAGAATGGAGATAGGGCCTTGCAATTAATCAAATTTTGATCACGATTTGTCTCCTAACTATAAAAAAACAATGTAATTGAGAAAAATAAAACATTCACATTACATTTTGCAAGTAAACTCTTATTTTGTCCAGTGTCCTGAAGGGGAATTGAAAATGTTCAAATAGGAAAAGAATTGAGGGAAATGTCACAGTTTTTGATGTGTTCAACTGTTTTACTGTTTTAAAAGTTCAATAAATGCAACATCTTTCCAAGTCATTGAGTGATTGTGTTAAATGATCGCGATTTCAAAATTGACCAAAATTTTTTTATATAATCAAGCATCCCTGCATGGAAATATAAATTTTGCAGCACTAGAAGCTGTTGCCCTGAATGCATATTCTGGCCAAAAATTGAAATAAACTGAAGCCCGGGTCAAATGGGCATGCTGGAAACGCGTACTCTCTGTGGCTGCATGAACTCTTCTCACCCTGTCAGTCAGAAACCATCAGCTCTCAGCGCGTTGCACACTTCGCTGCTCGCTTCAGTAGATCTACACTTTATAAACCCGCATCTGAGTAACAGTGTTGAATTGCCTCAGTCAACCAGCAGCCTGACCAGAAACCTAATCTCTCTCTAATAATAATAATAATAATAATGATAATAATTAATAATTTCCACATAGAATTGTTGAAATTGAAATTGTTTGATGCGGCTGTTTATATAGCCTTATCTAGGTGGACTATTGCAGTGTGAATAACCCGTCCTAACCGAGTCCTCTGGGCTCAATAAGCTCTCACACACTATCCTGATAGCGGCTGATGGTTGCATGCGTTTATTTGCCTTGCAAAACCCATCAGCGGGCCAATAGTGTCACTGTCCTCCGTCAGAGATAGGCTCAATAAATAACTTAGGCACATGACGAAAGTGAAAGTATAGGCTAAGCTACTGCTGGACAACTAAAGGACAGCTGCGGCCACATTCACCTACGTGACACACAAAAGAGCACACTGTGTGACCAAGAGGAAAGTTTGAGAAATTAAAATCTACACCCAGGACCGCGCACACAAGTGCACACATGGGTACGCACCTGGAGAATCCTTTTTCCCCGGCTCCCGGGATGCGTAAAGGCTGTATCCGGTCAGTGGTGGCACGTTGTAATAAGTCCTCGTTAAATTAGAAGAAATGCCAGTATCCAATCATAACATTGCCTCTAAAAGTTAGTAAGGGAAGTCCTTTAGTGGATCCGTCCATCTACGCGGCTGTTGTGCGCTCTGTCCGTGTGTGCCGCCAAGTGCGCAACAGGCTGGCCTGTCGCTCCCTTCCAGTCAAGCCGCAGAGAAACACACAAATACAGCCTGCTTTCAAAATAAAAGCTTTACGCAGCGCAGAGCCCCTGCATGGCTTGCAGTCCTCTCTCTCTTTCGCTCTCTCATTCCTGTCTCTCTCTTTCAATCTCTGTCTCATACACAAACACACGCACACACACACACACACACACACACACACACACACAAGTGTCCTCGTCTATAGTTGCCTATTTTAATAAAAAATATAAAATAAATAAAAAATATTTGTCTATT
>JAQOOF010000465.1:0-26479 GCA_029931835.1 Etheostoma nigrum | reverse complement strand
GTGGGCTCTTGTGCACTTATCCATTTCTTCCAGCCAATCAGGAACGTCCGTGTTACGTCACACGCCTTGACGTCAGGAAACTTGGCCAATCATAATTTTAGAATGTAATTTATAACGGAAAACTCAAAAATGGAGTGTTGCTGTCTCCGGAACAGTACCATAGACATATAAATGTATATACATATAAATAAATATAATATATAATATAAATATTTATGTCTATGAACAGTACTACCACGTATTGTTTTTTCTCTTTCCTGCACTTACACATAAGATATTGAGTTTTTTTAGACAATGCGACGTACGCACATTGTTGTTTGGTGTAAGAAAATTAGAGAAAGATATTGCTAAAGTTTTGCAGAATAATTTCACTGTTTTAGATTTTCGATATCAGGTATAGAATTAGCTGCTGTTTACCACTTTAGGCACATTCAGTCACACAATGCAATGTGTTCACGGCATCATGTCTGAACTGAATAGAGACGAATAATTAAGTCAAACGTAGGCTATCACTTTATAGAGGCGCAATCAGTCACACAATGCTCGCACGGCATTGGAATGTCTACACATTACTATTCTGAATAGATATAAATAACCATTGAGTCACACCTATCACTTTATAGAGGCGCAATCAGTCACACAATGCTCGTACACGGCGTTGGAATGTCTACACATTACTATTCTGAATAGAGATGAATAACCATTGAATCAACGCATCTCCATTCGAAATGTTTAATGTTCACACATTGCCACCTATTCAAGAATGACTGAGTGTAAAATTGCAACGGTAGCCTACAGGAAAAAGTTCAACTTTCAGGGCTGGCAACTCTCACGCATTGGCCGTGAGACACACGCATTTGACTGGTTTCACACACACACACACACCCCCCCGCCCAATTTCTCACGCTGAATGGCGGTCAAATGTCTAAAAGATGAGTTTATCTATAGATCAAACTGTTGAGCCACTCGTGATCGACTATGTTGTGCTTTCAGAGACAGTGAGGGGGTTCAAGAGCGCTCCATGTCTGTGGAATTTTCGAAATTTCGCAAACTGAGAAAAAACATTTCATGAGCCATAATATCTCAGCTTCTTTGTTCTCCCTGTAGATTATCTGCAGGTTTGGCACACATTGTCCAATCACAAATTTGTAATCATTTTTTAAACCTTACCCAATAATTTCCAATTTTCAGTATATTTGTTTTTACGCAGTTACATACTTCAAATCTTTTCTTTGGAGCCGTTTTAGCCAATTCAAATTAGTGTATGTTAGGAGCAAGGACTCCTAACTAACCTTTAGAGAACCAAAAACTAACGTTCCCTAACGTTCCCTAAACGTTCTGTGTTAGTGGGGCACTCCTCTCAGTCTCATCAAGACACCACCAAAAAAACAATACAAAAATATACAAAAAATAATGATAATGTTGAAACAATTTCCCTAGTTTATTGTCCAGACGTTATTTTAGAATCTACATTATATTTATGACATATATATAAGCTTTTATTCTGATCCTTATGTTAAAATGGCAGATTTATAAATCTTATTTCATATCCAAACTTTCTCCTGCTCCCTCCTGTGCTTTTCCACTTAACGGCCAGTCGGTTTCCAAAGCAACCAACCTTATCAGTAAGACAGGGCTGTTTTATGTTGGATATCAGCCAATTTTTTTTGTTCACCATGACAGTTTTTCTCAATGACACACAGTCAGTTTTTCAAATGACACACACAAACCATCATATGAATAGATATTCATAAGAACCAGTTGAACACTGATGTGCTTAATGTAAAACACTATGATGAATGGAAAAGACTTCTTCTCCATTCATTATAATGACTTAGGTCTTTTTTTGTTCAGTGTTACACTTACTACAGACAGTACATACGTAAGTGTGTTGTAAAATATTTGAAAATATTGTTTTTATACTCAGAACATACAAATACACTGTAACAAATATATTTTATTTGCCCCACAAAAACAATGTACACAGTGTACATCCCATTCCCAACCAACACAAAGTTGCACATACACTACATACAAAACAACAGAAGAATTTACTGTACACAGTTACAGTAAAAAAAAAAACTAAAAAAACTATGCTGCATCTTCTCTTCTGTGGCCACAGCACCTCATCCACATCACAAGCAATGTTTTCCCGGGCCAAGCAGCGGGGGAAATATCGCCTAGCATGGCGATTCCAGCCATGAAAAGCATCCGCTGCTATATCTCCACATGCGTCCTCCATAGCTTGGAGAAGAGGTATACGCATTTGTGGATTTCGGTCATACACTTTCCATCTCCAAGCAGAAAAAAATTCTGACCACATGATCAACCAAAGTGGCTCGGATCTCATCAGAGATTACGGTCCTTGGCCTTCCTCGTCCTCCTCCTCCTCCTCTTACTCTCACTCCTCTGGCTCTGCCTCTGTTTCCAATGTTAGCATCCATTGCTCCATTGAAGAGCTCACCTGTTGCCCTTTTATGCTAAAGCTCTGATTGCAAATTGGAAAACTGTGTGACGAGTGTTTGCCCTTGTGATGAGTCAGTGTGCATATTTGAATGGCAGTGTGTTCCTTGTGAAAACAGGATAATTTCTGCATGAAACTTGTGCCAAAAAGCAGAGAATTGTTTGTAGTGTTTTGAAAAAAGTGTGTTTTAGAACTGCAATTTGAGTGTAAAGCAGGAATTGTGCTTGTAGTTTAGCAGAATTGGTTCAGGGGGTTGGTGAATGAGTTACATGTTGTGGTCATTGTGTCTCAAGTACCAAAATTAGTGTGTAAACAATTGAGAAAAACTGTAATAATCTATCAGACAGTTCACACACATGCAGGGAAGAGACAGAAAAGCAACATTCAAGACAACACACAAGACTTCACACACAAAACATTGGTACCTGGCTGAACCCCCCACTGTTGCTCTTGGTTTAACGTGATTTCACAGAGGTATTTTTCTGTAGTCATCTTACACAGACTATGGACTAAGCAAAACCCTTTCTTTTGCTCTTAGAGATGTTCCGTATCGCCTCTGATACTGCCTAAAACGCTGGTATTGGTATCAGGTATGTTGTTAAAACATAATAAAATATATATGACACAATGGTATCGGATCAGTACTCGGTATCGGGAAGCAAAAGATGGTATTGGACTATCTCAGTTTTTTCTTTTTTTTTAGCAAACTTCTTCGTTTGCTCTTATTCACCAAGATGACCAAACTATAAAAGATATGTAAAATTACAGATTTTTTGTACAGTGTGTGCGTCACTTTGAAGAAAGACACGGTCCAGTGCAGGACACTGTGGAGAAGTTCGGCATGAAGCTGACGCGATGCTACGATACCGTCTAGAGCGATGGCGAGCAAACATGGCCATCCCTGAAACATCACAGGGAAAAACACAAAAAAATGACAGAGAAATTAGAGAAATTACTTCTTGCATCAGAAAAGTGAGAAAACAAAGAATTCTCCGACGGCAGAGACGCAACGGGAGTTGCATTTAAGCCCAGCAGCAAGTCTGAAACCCCACGATCACCAGAAATCTACTGGTTACTATGTAAGTACTACAAACCGAAGTTAAAAACAAACCTGAAGCTGAAGAAACCCTAAATGTTAACGGAAAAGACCCGCGGCCCCGAGTGTCTGAGGGAGAGGGATAGAGAGAGGGAGAGAGAGAGAGAGAGAGAGAGAGGGAGAGGGAGCGCTGTTCTCCGTGTTCTGTGTCTGAGTGAGTAGAGTGTGTGTGTGTGTAGGGGGGGGCGCTGTGACTATCACAGAACGCAGAGACGGTCAGCTGAGGAGTTTTATTCAATCCGAGCACAGATATTGACTCGTATTACTCGTATAATACTTGTACTCGGCAAAAGTGCTTTATCCGTACCAGATACTCGTTTCAGCCGAGTACTCGGCTCATCCCTAATAGTTACACTGTATACATTCAAATAAACAGCAGTATATGTATCATAAAGGGCTTCTGATAAAATATAGACAGTTGCCAATTCAAAAGAGGTAGCTATTTAATCAACTTACCTCAGAAGTTATTGGACGGTCAGCAATGGAAATTAATCATGTCCACGCTGTAGAATGGATGTTTGGAACTATGCGAGATGCATACTATGGAATGCTGTTTTATTAAATATTAAATAAAGGAATAAATAAAGGAATAAATACATATAAGTACAAAAAATAAATAAATGTGCTTATGAAATACATCATGAAATAAATAAATGAGGCAATAAACACATAAATAATTTAATAATGTAAATGTTCATATAAAATGAATCAACTAGTTAAATAAATATATTAAAAGGTTTACTTTTAATAATTTCATTTTTATTTCCTAATGCCACATTTATTTATTTCAAGACAATTTTATTTCATAAATCCACATTTATTTATTCTCGTGGACTTTTATTTAGTAATGCCACATTTATTGATTTCCCTCTCTATTTGGGAAATCAATAAATGTGGCAATAGGAAATAAAACTCCATGTAAATAAATAAATGTGGCCTTAAGACATATAAGTACCATGAAATAATTAAAAGTAAACCATTTTAATATATGTATTTAATAAAGTGATTCATTTTTATATGAATATTATTTAATATTATTAATAATTATTATTTATCTATGTATGTATTTATTGCCTCATTTATTTATTTCACGATGTATTTCAAAGGCTTATTCATGTATGTATGTATTTATTCATTTATGTGTGTATTTATTCATTTATTCAATATTGAATAAAACGGCACCCTGGTGTGAATGAACGTAGGCTGCAGGTGTATACTTGCATCAAGGAAACCAAACTTTTAAGTGCCCTTGGTTTCCATGCCTCGGAAACGTGATCCGGCGTCACGTGACGGCGAATCGACCAACGGGAACGGCGGATTGAAAACGCGTCGCCTTTCACGTTTGACAGGTCTAGTGCTGCGTTCTCAGGTTGTGGGGAAGGGGAGAATTCTGTCTAACGTAACATTACAGTTCATGTGGACTCTCGTGCGGAAAACACAACCATTCACGTTTGTCTTTGACCTCCTCCAAATTAAGCCTCTATAATAACTGTCCCCGGAAAAAGATACACAAAAACACACAAGATATAGTCACATTTCTTTAAATAAAACGAAATGGTTTACACAGAATGAATGGTTTTCATAATATAGTCTATGCTACTATTACACGTATGTGTTGTATTTACATGTATTGTCTACTGACGACGTCAGTAGCAGCTCTGAAAGTGAGCACTAGGTTGTTCTTTAAACCGCTGTGCCCTGACTGCAACATGGCTTTGAGCTCAGTAAGCGGAGCATGCGCAGTGAGGCAAATTGTTATGAAACAAAGTAGTGCAGAAGCAGAAAGCAGAGGGGTTCTCTGGCAAGCGGCACGACACCGTACATCAACAGAAAGGAAAGAAATGCTTCTTTCTTCAGGCTTGACATAAATATCATCTCCGGGGTGCCAGTACACGGTAAGACGGGTCTTTTTGGCAGTTTTGAGGGCTCTGGCTTTAAGGGAAACCGGTGTAAACAGCGCCACCACCAAACCTTACATAAGGAGAATTGTAGTGACCCCGTTTTGGTCTAGCTAACGTTACAGAGATGTTGTTTCCTTGCTCAACTTAACTCAAATAGCCTATTGATGCACTGACATGTCCAACAGCTCTTTATTTCTACCCTTATTTTCTTTTGATTCTGGCTGAAGTTGACATCAAGTGGATCCAATATGCTCCCTATTCAGAATAAACGCTGTGACCTAATTTCCACTTGTTGACGTCATTATAGCATCACTGTGACTTGGGTTAACTGCCTTCTTCTTTTTTTAAACATCTCATGTTTTTTTTTTTTTTTATATATACTGTATTCTTTATGTTAAATCGTTTTTTTTAATCGTTTTTTTGTTAATTTTTTTTTTTTTTTTACAGAAGATGCTTATGTTCACATTTGTGAAGACCTTAATACATTTCTTAAATATATTGTTGGGTCTTTGTAAATTATAGAATGTAGTCTAGACCTATCTGTAAAGTGTGCTGAGGTAACTCCTGTTATGATTTGACACTACAAATACAATTGAATTGAATATATAATTAAGTTATTAAGCTGATTAATTGTGAATTGGCAAATAAAAACAAGAAAACATTGTCATCATTCAAACGTAACACTTGTAAGACCCACACATGTTCCTTTTCCATCCCACAAATATTTTCTATATAAGATACAAATACTGTGGACTTTTATGGAACTTTGTGAATTTCAGACAAGATATGGGTATTCTCAACATTGGTAGCAAATATTTGATTGTGTCACAGAGGAGCTGCAGCTGTTGGCTGTTACTGTTTCAGAGAAACCCATTTTAGCTGTCAAAAATCTGCAATGTAGCAGAAAATGTGATAGGTCCTATTGCTATTTGTGATAAATGTAGGGCTGTAACAGTTCCAAATTTTACTATACAATGAATTGGCCCACAAATAATTGCTATTAACAATATAATTAAAATCTATTCAAATTTAAAAATAATTATTTATGTATTACCTTTTTAAACAAATGAAAGTTGTGACTGAATCCTAGGAGACATCTTTTGGTTATGTCACTGTCATGTGACCCAGAAAAATTTCTCCGCTTCACAATAAAAGCCCAGCTTAAATTTACTTTATCATCATCATTTGCTTAGAGGAAACTCAATCAAAAGGCCTTTTTTGCTGACACTACATCATATAGACAATATATTGTGAGCTGTGAATTCACCACTTCTTCCTTCTCGCTCAGACTCACCCTCTATGCTCACCCTGGGTCTGCTTGTTCCAAGTGTGCTGCTAACTTGAATAATAACATTACCTTCAGCAAAATACCTTCATGAATCAAAGCCATACTTTCATAAGTGCTTTCATTACAGGCCGGATTGGGTGGCTTATGGCACATTGCCATCAGTCCATAAGGCAAATGTCTGTGATTAGTCCACATATTAATTGTGATATTTTGTGATTTAATTCTGAATCTGCCACGTCTGTCGGGTAAATGTAGTAGCACAATGTGTTTCTCTGAAGTAGGAGTGCACAGTAAGTCAGTAGTAGGCTATACAATGTGGTCGCTTCTGTAATTAATTTTGGGTTACAATGGTTCTGGAGAAAGCTTCAAGCAGCAATACAACAGGCCAAGCAACTCCCCGTTCCATACAGGCATTAATCGAACTGGACTAGTATTTACAATTTGGCACATCTAAACAAAATCATCAATTACCATCAATAGTCATGCCCTTTAGGACCTTAGCAATTCATTGAGGTTCAACAAAGAAACCACAGTTACGTAAAATAATAGATTAATTATCTTCAGTAAGCCAGGTTCATCAAAGGTAAATGCAACATTTAAAGATGCCCTGGAGCCGTGTCTGTGGAATCAGATAAGGGTCATTCATATTTTGAGCTTGTGCAACAATAATCAGCTGTAGAATTATTTTGTATGTGTGTGAAAAAGCTTTGTGCCCACAGATTTAATTTGTAAATCATGGTTGCACACAGATAGGAATTGTGTGTCCGTCGCTCAGATTTTTGTGAAACCTCACTGTAGAAAATATTCCTCCACAAGTTTTAACTACACATGCACTAAATAATTTGCTGATTGTTGCACAGGCTCAAAATTTGATTGACCCTTATTTGATTCCATACGTTTCGCCTATGGAAACACTTCTGAAAACAAAAACGTTATCTGTCTCCTGGACGTGTTTTGCTTTTTTTCAAAGTCTTTTGTTAGGCATCATTTCTGCTGATGATGCACCTTTCCGTTTAAACAATGATGAAAACTCTTTTGAATGTCAATGTAGTCGCAACCTCCTCCTTAGTATGACTTTCTTGGGTTTATTATCACCTTTGACATTCAAAATGGATTCCAAGTGTGATTGAACTGAAGAAAAGAAAAGGAGCCGACAGCACCACGTTCTGTTCTGTACACACAGAGCTCTCTTGTTTTTCTAGCTCGACCTTCCTCCGAAGTGCTGTAGAAGAAGGTCTGGCAATGCAAGAATAGCTTCAACCAACTCAGTGATTCTTCTCCTTCTTCTTTTCCCCCTCATCACTCTGTTCTTTCAGAACAAAATGGCCCCAAATTCCATCCACTGGTTCCGAAAGGGCCTCCGTCTCCATGACAACCCGGCACTTCTGCAGGCGGTCAGAGGGGCAGGCACAGTACGCTGTGTTTACTTCCTGGACCCTTGGTTCGCAGGCTCGTCCAACGTTGGGGTCAACAGGTGGAGGTAAGAAGTTTTTTTTTTGTTTCATCATTTGTCCATTTTAAGATTTTTTTGCTTTTGGAAAGGCTAATAGTTGTTTAGAGACTAGAACAGCTTTGCTGTCTGAAAGCACCTTTAGTAGAGTTGTGTCGTGGTGGGTCATGTGATTGTATCATCATACGGTATCACAAGGGAAACCTCGTGTCTCACCCGATGATTTTAGCCCTCTTTGCACGGGACTAGTATTACACAAGAAACCAGTGGATACGTTATATGTGTACAGTCTTTCAAATTTAAGAATTTCCCATATTTAATGCCTTTTATTCTAGAGCCCGACCGATAAAGGATTTTTAAGACCGATATAAATATTTGGTTATTTAAAAATCCAATATGCCAATATATATTTACTCGTTGAGATATATATATATATATATATGATAATAATTAGTTTTATTGTCACAACAGAACAGAGGAACATCAAAATATATTAAAGTTCTGATAAATAAAATAAATAAAAATACAAACTTAAGATATGAAACTTAAAGTCTTTTGAACAAAAACACATTAACAAAAAAAAGAAAAAATCAGTGTTGCCAACAGGGACGTTGTAGTGTCCTCTGGTGGACAGACTATGCAACGCCAACGCTCATAACATTGTTAACAGTAAGTTTTTATTTTTTAAATATTAATTTATTAGAATCATTTATTTGTCAATATAAATGATTCTGATGAATGAATTTATATATATATATTTTTTTAAATCGGCCATTATAAATGCCAATACCGATACCAAAATGCCTAATATTGGCCGATATATCGGCGGGCCGATATTATATATCGGTCGGGCTCTATTTTGTATAATGAGGAGGAGCTGCTGGAAGCTGTTATTTATACATTATGAGTTGGCTCTAGTAAGAGGAGAACTAGGGAACTAAAACACAACTACAGAGCTGCAGTGCCTCAACACACAACATGGTGGCAGCATTTCTCTGCTTCTGAATGTGTTGTATCTGAGACTTCGAAAGAAGACTTTTGCTCCGTGTCTGTCCAAAGAATTTGGACAAAGGTAATCCATCGTTCACACTTGTTAAAGGGTAACTACCATTTTTTTCAACCATATTCTTATGTTTTTGTATCTAAGTGACTCATTAGAACAATGTCTTTGACATTGGTCCAGTATTAAGTGAGATCGCTGCAGTCAGCAGCGGAGAAACAAACTACAATGTAAGTTAATAGGACAATTGTCCAGCTTGTATGTTGAGTATGTTCACAAAAGTACTCATTTTACCACTAACAGGTTCAGATTAATATTCTAAGTGTTTGACAACATTATGAAAAGGATCCTTACAGAGATAGACCTTTTTAAAACCTCTTTGAGACCTCTCTGTTGAACCAGAAACAGCTCTGAAGTTGCTAGAACTAAACCCACCAGACTCCATTTAGAATAACAATCATTTTAGCGCGTATAGAGCCAACATATTTTGACATGTAAATCTTTAAACTGTGTTTATTTCAACCACAACTAGAGTTGTGATGGTTGGAAAAGTGGAAAGACGACCCAAAACGGCTTTTCATACTTTTTTTGTTTCTGTTGACTTTGAATGACGTGTATTTTACGATGCTAAAATGACTGGAGTCTGGTGGGTTTAGCTTACACAATTTTACTGATGTTTTTATGTTTAAAAAATGGATCCTACTCTTTAACTGAAAGGCTGACCTCCTTAGAAATCCTTTCCATAATGTTGTCAGACATTTAGAATATTAATCAGAGCCTGTCAGTTGAAAAACGAGCACTTTTGTGAAGGTAAATACAAGCTGGACTATTGCCCTATTAACTTACATTATAGCGTGTTTCCCCCCTGCTGACTGCAGCAATCTCTTTTAATACTGGACTGTCAAAGATTGTTGTTCCCATCAGTCACTTAAACTCAAAAACATAGAAAAATAGGTTGAAAAAACAGTAGTTGCCCTTAGAGGCTTCTTTTTGCCAATTGGTTGTGGTTTTGAATGCAACACAGACAAAAAAGGTTGTTTAAAAAATACACCTTCATTTAAGTGAAATGAAGGTCAGACCAAAATAAATAAGGGTTTACAAAAGGGCTAAGGATGAATCCTTTTTAAATAAAAATCCAGATTGTGATATTTTGTATTGGAATTATTTTTTATAATTAGGACTAACTTTTGTAATAAATGTTCTGTGTTTGACTGTTCAGTATTCCATGGTTATTAAAAGAAAAACCCGTATAGCTGGCAGTTCATATCCATGTTCTCATCCCTGCAGAAGAATATAGAGCAGGTTTGATGGTGTCTCATATTATAATTCAACATTCCAGATTTCTTTCATTGCCATTTAGCAAAACACAGAAATCTAAAGTATTTTGAGCATTTTTAAAACAAAGATAAAAACCGGGTAATAAATAGAGCTCTATGAAAATATAGATAACAGAATAAATAATTTCCAGCAGAATATTTGTCCATACAATATTGCAATAGTATTTTACATTTGCATAGTAAAGCACAGTTTAGTGGTGTTTAGTTTAGTTTTAATGCTCCGTTCCATGTTTTATCTGTTTCACAGTTGTTGTTTTTTTATCACATATCAAATCCCCCCCCCCCTCTCAAAAAAAAAACGTTCAGCCCTCACCGTATGATATCATCATGATATCACGATACGATATTATTGCAATTATTCTGCGATATATTGCAATTCCTGACCTTTTTTTCCAATTTCAAATGATGTCCCTAAAAGGAAACTTTTTCTGTTTTAACCTAAAAAAGATACATTTCATCTGTTTGTTCATCTCAATTTAATTTTATTGCTGCAAAATAGGATTCCATCCATACTTGCCCCCCCCCCCCCCTCCCCCACTTTGTCCTGGATGGACCTGCTTAGCTGGCTTCCACACGTTGCCCTTCTGTTTTAGCCTCTCTGCTCACATAAGACACGTCCTGAGGTCAGGTCAGCAGGTATACTTAGGACTTGGTGACTGCATGAATAGGTTTTAGGAGGAGTCTGTTCCTAGTCCAGATGGGGTCTTAGGTTATTAGAAGAGATGTACACGCGGCAGGGATACATGTTGCGTAAATAGGCTTTGTGTGTGTTGTAAGATAAAGATTAGGCCAGTCTTTTGAGAGACTGCATGTGAGTTTACATGAGAGCAGAGTATGTTGAGATCATCTCTAGGGCTGCACAATATGAGGAAAATATGCTACATTAACGTTGTTTGCGATAATAATATTACTTGCGATAAAAAAAATGGACATAAAAGGATACTGCATTTTTGCTGGTCTTAACAAATGTAACCCTCTGAGGATAAAAGTCACAGCGGGTCCAAGTGATGTTTGACAACACTACTCAAAAAGCAATATTACAAAATTTCATTTTAGACATTATTTATTATTTTATTCATATATTACGCTACTTTTGTGAACCCAAGACTTTAGTAAACTTATTTCAAGCACCAAAACAATTAAGTGTAGGTTTTTCAAAGATTTAATCATTTCAAAAAAGCTAAAACAACCTTTTAGCTTTAGTGTGTGTGTGTGTGTGTGTGTGTCTATATATATATATATATGTGTATATATATATATATATGTATGTGTATATATATATATATATATATATATATATATATATATATATATATAGACGATATCTAACCTCAGATGTTGATATTATATCAGTACATTGCCCAGCCCTAGATGGTTTTATCCAGATCATCCAAACTTGTGATAAGGAAACACACACACACACACACACACACACACACACACACACACACACACACACACACACACAGTCCTAATATGTAACAAGCTGAACTGAACCAGACTGCCTAGTGGAAACACTACTTGTGTAAAGCATCACATCTGCTCTGCAGGGGATGAGAGTTACTAAGTTTCCATCCACTTGTCAATCGAATTATTGTTTGCAAGTTTTGTAATAAAACTCATGCGAATAAAGCTAGTGAAAGTGTATTTCCATCCAACGGCTTTAAAGCAAATAAAAACCTGTGTGTAATGACGTCACATGCTGTTATGCGACCAAATTGGTATATCTAATTGATTTGAGACATTTTGAGGTGTTTCCATTCATTTTCACTGAATCACATAACATTCAACAAACATTTGTGAACAAAGTTTTTCTAGAAAAAATGGATTGCGCCGTCTACCAACAAATGATCAATATTGGACAACCAACAAATGATTAATATGGGACAAACAACAAATGATCAATATGGGACAACCAACAAATGACCGATATGGAATAAACAACACATGATCAATATGGGACAAGCTGTCATAGTGCTTATGTGTGAGCTGATAGCAACATATCAAGCTATAATAAGAAAATAATGATGCTATCAACACATCACTATGACAATGCAGATGCAACTTGTCTTTTATTGTCCCTCCGGCACTGCTGCGGACAAACTCTTTTTTTGAGACATGTCTTGCTGTTTGAGCGCCTTCCATTTACTCCGCGGGACGTCCCATGGCTTGTCCTAACCATTGTTGGTCATTTTCTTTGCGAGTTCCTGATAAATTAAAGTCAGAAATCTTCTCTTCTCCTCGTCTGTCCACTTGCATCTGGTTGCAACTATAAAATGACCTAAAAATTCATCGCAATTCATTATTTATTTGTCAAATAACGTTTCCATCAGCGTTTATTGCATAAGCTGTATATTGATCAAGATAAAATCCGATGATCCATATTTTCTTTTGAGTGGATATTCATGAAATTCAGTCGACTTTTACTGTTTCCATAACGCATTATTCATTCAGTATCACTTAATTTGGATAAAAACGTGTTGATGAAAACATAGCTACTATCACTTCAGTGTTTGTTGCTCGCTGACCCGTTTGTTCTCCGAGCTGCTATTTGTACACACTGTCAGAGGAACAGTCAATATTGAAGTCATTGACCTGGTGATATCAAGCTGATCGTTACATAAAAAATGTACTAAACTGATCCGAAGCGGCAGGAAAACCCTTGCACACGCCTGTCTCCCAATATACACAGATTTTAAAAGATAATTTGTTCTTCTGCCCTGAAGCAAATGCACTTCTTTATTTTGTCATTCAGTCTTTATGTTGAAAAGGTGACGTCATTAAGCTAACTGATAGCATGTCAGCTGGTTTTCTGCCAAAACTGATGGCTCCTCAGGCAGGCAGCATCCCCAACAGGATGCAGAATTGGAAACTTTGGTAGTGCTCTTGTATTTGTTTTGGAGAAGCCGCTACAGGCTGTAGAGATGTAGGGATACAGCAACTTCCCCCCCCCCCCACTGCTGCACTGTGCATGTGTGGGGGCACACCCACAGAGATATCCCCATTTATAAAACAGATGGCAGTCTGCACAGCATGAGGTTTTTTTTTTTTTGACTCACAGGTAGGGCAGGAGGGTTGAGGTGGTTTAACCTTCTCAAGGCAATTTCAAGAGATTCAGTAGCAAATAAAAATCCTGGCATGATTCATATTCATTGTGCTGCCAAACATGGCATTTAGTTTGGTGAATGGGTGCTGTTCATGTTAGTTTACTCATCTTAGAAGAAAAGTAAGCATTAGATTTCACATTTTCAATTGAATGGGGCAGGAAACTGCTGAATAGGTCCCACTTATCTGGGCTAAGGCAGTGATGTAAAACAAACGCACAGCTCTCAGACTCCATGGCAACAATGACCCTTTTAATTTGGGAAGCTAAAAAGCTGCATTAAGGGTTACAAGAACATGCACGGAGGTTAAATTAGGACCAGTCTAACAGAATCAAGGTCACTGATCTTTGCACACACATATTTTTATGTCCCTTGGCTATGCAAACCAAGCAAATTGCATCTTGAAATTCCTTTGAAAGTTGACAACAAGTGGCCCCAACACGGCAGGTCTGACCCTCATCCATTTAGGGGTGTTATTTTTCACTTAAACTGGGACTTAAAATACGTAGGTCTGTTGTGCTGACATGAAAATGCAACAGGGACCGTACCATCTTATGAATGGAGTCATGATAGATCACAATCTATCATGGATTCCTTACATGGGGCATATTTGTTAAAATACTCAGCGGTACCTTACTTTCTCCGCAGGCTTAGATCTATTGGACCTGGTGACCAGATTATGTCTCTGTTTTTTAAATAAATGATTCAGAGTATCATGCTGTTCTGCAGCACAGCCTGGCTCAGCAGCCTACCTGCTAAACTTAAAACTAAATTAAACAATTAACTCAAAGTTTGCGCTAAGATCATTGGTCAACCTGTTGCACACTCCTTTCAAACAACCCACAAGAAGAGCATGCTCAGACTCGCTAACAGCCTCTCTCCTGACTCCATGCATGTTGTAAACTGTGAATACCAACATTTGCCTTTTAACCTTCGGGAACGCAAATACATTTTTAGTGTAAACTGACCATAAAGTCCATATAGAGGAGCATGTGAGAGTAGTCTGTGCAAGAGATGTAGTTAAGTGTGTCAGTACATAAAACTTGTGAGCGGTTATGTGATCATGACCTACTTAGGGGAAGGCTTTCTTGTTACGCAGCAGATACACGCTGAGAATGGAGGCAAAGACAAAACACCAGAGATGCAGTACACGTGCTCCCAAAGAAAACAGATGTAGTCATTCATGTGCTGAATTAAGCAAGGCCTGAGGATTACAAGTGTCTCTGCAAGCACCTAGGTCTCCAACTATCCTTTTGAAGAAATGTCATGCTTTCTGCCAGTAGCAGAGTAAGAGTAAAGCTATATTTACATTGCTACATTTGTTTTTTTGCTACTTTTACATATCTCATTCCCCCTGCTCTGGCGTTTCCCCCTCTCATTCCCCCTGCTCTGGCGTCTCCCCCTCTCATTCCCCCTGCTCTGGCGTCTCACCCTCTCATTCCCCCTGCTCTGGCGTCTCACCCTCTCATTCCCCCTGCTCTGGCGTTTCCCCCTCTCATTCCCCCTGCTCTGGCGTCTCTCCCTCTCATTCCCCCTGCTCTGGCGTCTCACCCTCTCATTCCCCCTGCTCTGGCATTTCCCCCTCTCATTCCCCCTGCTCTGGCGTCTCTCCCTCTCATTCCCCCTGTTCTGGCGTCTCTCCCTCTCATTCCCCCTGCTCTGGCGTTTCCGAGCCCCTAACATTAGGAAACCCTTCTGACCCATGTTGGTTATGAATCTGCGGGGTTGTGTTTCAGTCTCAGCGCCTCCTAACGGAGACCTTTGGCAACACTTAACACTAACGTTTCTCCTCCTGACGTCTCCTACTCCGAGACTAAGCTACCAATGTTACCATGGCCACTACCGACAACGGGCGGAAATTAATTCAGGTCTAAAAATCAGTTCCTTTAGAATTGCTAGTTTTTGGGGAGGGAGGGGGAGTTGGTACCTCAGTGGTGCCCTTGAGGTGAACTGCACCTCTCCAGTTACCAGTCCACACTACTCCAGTACATGTACTTCACCGTTTTTTCGGTTAGCAGTTGCCTGGTTGATGATTAAGGGAGTTAAAGCAAAATCCTATATAAAGCAAAGTTATTTGCTAATTTGACTCAAGGGTTTCCCAACACAGAAGCGTAAAACCAATTTGCTTTTTTTATAAAGGTGTACTGCTTTTCATTCACACCCAACGGTTTAGTTATTGTTCTCTCTTAACTCCTGCTGAGAGCATGTCCTTCCTCATTGTATGTGTGTGTGTTGTAGTCCAGGCTGTGTGTGTTCTACCAAATGTAGGCCAGAGCTATTATATATAAGGACGGATGTATAACCAGGCAGCCAACAACAGGACAACAACAGGAAGTGACACGTCACCCACAATGATTTGTTGAGCATCTCTGATTTTATTTCAATGCTTGTTGTCCATTGAGATAGAAGCAGGGCAGCCCATTGTTTTGCTTTAAATACTGTACAGTTTTTATGATGTTGGGTGACGTTTTCAGAAAAACAGTGTCATTTACTGTTTGCATTAATTAGGAAATGGGTTCATTCATTGTGTAGTTAAAAATCTACAAAATAAGGTCAATTGTTAAATTGTTAAATTGCTAAAGCTTACCCTTCCATTTTAATTTGCATGTGTGGTTAAAAAGGTTTTTTTCCTCATAAGAGTTTGTATTGTTGACCAATTATGTGCATTTATTATGCCAGTTCTTTAATAGTTATTAAATGAAAAGCCTACAGTAGAATTAGCATTTGAAATTTGCAGAGGAAACCCCAAGTAGAGCTACGGTCAGTTTTATAAGCAGGCACAAGCCACAGCTGTGTGGGGCCTCGCTTCCCGGTTCTACCCTTCTGTCAGTGTGTTTACATGCAGTTTAAAATAAAAAAAAAAGATTATATTTGGGTTAAGGCAATGCCCTGATTTCTCAAACGCCATGTAAACAACTTACCCTTGTTAAAATCTGAGTTCTCAGAAAGTGGTTAACAGAGCTAGAGAACTTCTTCCTCCATGTATACACCTTAACCAGGCTATGCGCCACCTACTGTTCCGGAGTTACTCCTGTTATTCTCCCCATTCTTCCCCATTCTTCCCCGCTCATGTATACTGGAAGATAATACACCGGCATAAACCGGTTATTCACTTACCCGGGGTCCCACCTTACCCTGGTTACTGCTGTACATGTAAATGCATTGTGTGAGGTTGGGACCAACTGTAGCTTTGCCTCTGAGCGAGCCCTTCTCTGGTTTAATCATCAGCCTAACGGGGTCAGACAGAGCAAACCCAACTAAGCAGAAGCTCACGTAACTGCCTGGCTGTCTGAATGTGTTTTTTTTTTACCTTTTATTTTACCAGAAATATTCCCCTTGAGTCTCTTTTACAAGTGAGTCCTGGCCAAGACATGAACAGACATAAAAACAAACAATCAGACTTAAAAAAGAAATTACATCAAACAATCAATGATCAGAGTTTAGTAACAGGACATGTGCATTTAGTTGGCGTGCATAGTTTGTCCACCAGAGGACGCTCTACAATGTCCCTATTTGTATTTTTAAACATTTTATTTATCAGAACTTTAATATATTTTGACGTTCCTCTGTTCTGTTGTGACAAAACAAATTATCATATTATTTTAGTGAGAACTCATGAATAACTACAAATAACTAATGTTAGGGAAATCGGTTTATTTGTTGTAACGCGTTTCTGGATTTATTTATTTATTTAAATATATATCAGCCGATATAGTGGCATATCGGATTTTTAAAAAATGTCCGTATCGGCCACAAAAAACCTTTATCGGTCGGGCTCTAATAACTACATTCCTGGAAATTATTTATCTTAAATCTCATTGTGAAGATATTTTGTTAAAGCACCTATTTTCAACCCTATAATATCGCTACAATATCGTCATTGTGGTATTAGGACAAGAATATCGCAATATCTGATTTTCTCCATATCACCCAGCCCTATGTGTACGTTTTAGTCGTCCACAGAAAACTCAGATTGGACAGATAGTCTAGCTAGCTGTCTGGATTTACTCTGCAGAGATCTGAGGACCAGGTAACCATCGTCCTCAGATTGGACAGATAGTCTAGGTAGCTGTCTGGATTTACCCTGCAGAGATCTGAGGACCAGGTAACCATAGTCCTCAGATTGGACAGATAGTCCAGCTAGCTGTCTGGATTTACCCTGCAGAGATCTGAGGACCAGGTAACCATAGTCCTCAGATTGGACAGATAGTCTAGTTAGGTGTCTGGATTTACCCTGCAGAGATCTGAGGACCAGGTAACCATAGTCCTCAGATTGGACAGATAGTCTAGCTAGCTGTCTGGATTTACCCTGCAGAGATCTGAGGACCAGGTAACCATGGTCCTCAGAAATCAGCTGCAGGTTAGAACACCAACACAGAGACAGAGGAAGGTACCTGACATCCGGCTGAAAAGAGGGACATCCAGCGGCAACGGAACCATAGATAGATGTACAGTGAGGAAAATAAGTATTTGAACAAATAAGTATTTTGCAAGTTCTCCCACTTAGAAATCATGGAGGGGTCTGAAATTGTAATTGTAGGTGCATGTCCACTTTGAGAGACATAATAAAAAAAAAATTCCAGAAATCACAATGTATGATTTGTAACTATTTATTTGTATGATACAGCTGCAAATAAGTATTTGAACACCTGAGGAAATCAATGTTACTATTTGGTACAGTAGCCATTGTTTGCAATTACAGAGGACCACATCCACATCGAGGTGCATAGATGCAGGGATTCATTTCAACGCCCCTACACAGACAGGACCAAAAAGTTGCAAAAAAGTCATACATATATAGTAATGCATATGTTGTTCTCTTCCTTGGTTCCCCACCCCCTCTCTGTCTTCCCTCTTCAGGTTTCTCCTTCAGTGTTTAGAAGATCTGGACGCTAACCTCCGGAAGCTCAACTCTCGCCTTTTTGTCATCCGGGGCCAACCGGCCAACGTCTTCCCGCGGCTCTTTAAGGTCAGCGTTGATACCAGCACTGACAATCCCATGTCAACATGGCTCATTTCTTAAACCAAGGAGTTGCTGCTTCCTCTTCAGTCCTCTTCTCTCAGTTACAAAACTAATTTAGCTTGGATGTGAAAGCGATTCTAAAATTGTACAATGTTCCCTCTTAAACTGCTGTATTACTAAAAGTATTGTTTACATTAAGAACTGACCCCAGGCAGTTACATTAATGTAATTTTATTTAACATGAACACACAATGAAGTGCTGCTCTACACAGTCAGACATCTGGAAGTGACAGAGGGAGCCCTATTAAAATGGCCATGCCACTTTTTCCTTAAACAAAATGTAGCCTGCAACTGTGGAGCGTTTAAAAAAAAAATAAAAAATTTACAAGCTAGCATTACATAAAGGGGCGGGTTGAGTACTGAGACCCGGTGCTAATATGACACCGGTGCCTAAACGACTGGTATCTACAAGACCTAATTGCAATGTGGACTTGGTGCCTCTTAAATGTCTGCGCTGCTCTCTGGGGCTTCAAAACAGAGGTTAGAGGCAACAAAAGCATCGCTTTATGTGACGCTAGTTAATACTTTCTAACACTGCACTTGGCACGGGTAACGTTAGCCTACCATTAGCTAGCAGCTGGATTAAACAGGGTTAAAATGCTGACAGATAAATGGTGTAAAGTGTGACTGTATTTCACTGGAGAGGATTACAACAGCAAGACATCCAACATTCTGCTGCTGCATTTGTCGGTAAAACAACTTAAATCATCACACTTGAAACTTGCCAAGCTCGTGGTGCATTCAAAGTTATTGTGAAATACCCTTTTCCCATCTAGTGGTTGTTCTTGTCGTTAACCAGCAATTTACTGGTGAAATAACTTATTGTTATAAGTTATTGTTATTTAAAAAAAAAAGTATAAATCATTTAATTTTGACCATATGGCCTTAGCAACAAACAACCGGTCTTAAATGTTGCTTTTTTATGCTCCAAATTATCGGTTCAGGCACCGTTTATGCACAAGCAGTATTGTTTTAACATCAGTAGCCAAAACATCCAAACTATACCCAACCCTATAGTTGGTACCAATGGATTCCTTAGGTCTTCTAGTTTCAGATTATTGAGACAGATCAGCTCTTGGATTTTAGGAATCGATTTTGGATCATTCAAATGAAAATCAATTTAAATTGGGAACAAAAAAAACAGCCCTTTTCTTTAATACATCATTGCAAATTGAATGTTGACTGACAATAAGATCAAGCAGCATTTGAAGAAGACATGCTCTGGGACGTTTTGGTGGGCAAACAGTCTCTTTCTCTGTGTGTTTCAGGAGTGGAAGATCTCTCGACTGACCTTTGAGTATGACACCGAGCCTTTTGGGAAGGAGAGAGACGCTGCCATCAAGAAGCTGGCCATGGAGGCAGGGGTGGAGGTCAACGTCAAAACTTCACACACCCTCTACGACCTGGATAAGTGAGGAAAATGCAAACATACAGGATGTTGGATGGTTTTAGCGAGTACATTGTAGGACTGGGACCATATGCTTTTTTTCCAATACATGGGTGCAGATTGGATTTGTATTGCGATTTTCATTTATTGCGATTCTACAAATACTGGGATTACATAGTATTGGGATTTTCTTTTCCTTTTTTAACAAAAACCAAAGTTGAATAATATACTTCTAGAGATATCTCATGAGACATTTCAAAAAATTAAATCTTTTCTAAGAAGAATGTCCATCACATGTCCGGTCAGTCAGTCGGTCTGACATTTATTTCATTTTTAAAGAAGAACATATCATGGATTTTCTACATTTTATGCTTTCTCTATGTTTTGCTGTAGTTGCCATCTGCGGTACCATATAAACCGCATAATATTTAGGGGAATCATTTGTAAAAAAAAAAAATACAAAATATAATTTCTAGGGAAAAGATTTTTTTTTTTTAATTGTCACGTAAAGATAGCGATACATAACATTTTTTATTTTTTTCCCCACCTCTAGTACATTCTTGTGCAGCCCTGATAGGTAATTAGATTTATTTGATTTGGAATTTGAGCAGGCTCTCTCCACCCTTCCCCAGGATCATAGAGCTGAATGGCGGGCAGCCTCCTCTCACCTACAAGCGTTTCCAGACTCTGATCAGTCGGCTGGATCCTCCCGAGATGCCCGTGGAGACTCTGTCGGAAGCCCTAATGGGCAGCTGTGTCACCCCCATCTCTGAGGACCATGGAGACAAGTATGGGGTCCCATCCCTGGAGGAGCTAGGTGAGGAAACAAACACACATCTCTGCACTTAGACCTGAACAGACTTTACAAGCCTTTGGGTGTGTAGGCAGCGGGAGGTGAACACCTTAAACCACACGTGTCATACTCAAGGCCCACTGGCCAAATCCGGCCCCTCACAAATTTTAATCCTGCCTGCATATCAATTTTGTTTCACAATAAATATTGGATTAGTAGTGCGCCAAACCAAAAAGACAAGAAACTTTTCAAACTGCAACACTCAGAATCACATGAAGAATTTGGCAGATTGGCTTACTTTGAGACTTGAAATTCCCACAGAAGCGGAGAGTTTGCATATTCAGGCTGTGAAACGGGATGCTGGGAGTCGGATGTCTAGTATACTAGATTTACTTGCTAAATTCTACAATGGCTCAGGAACTTTTTTGGTGACATGTTTAAGGCTTTATGTGGATCAAATAGGCTAAATGTAATAATACAGTCAAAGATATTTTACTTTTTCAATGAAATAAAAGCATGTCAATCAACTATTAATGTCTGGCTTTTGATGTGGTTCTCATTTTCCAGTGTGGCCCTTAGTGAAGTTGAGTTGGAAACCCCTGCAAAGACCAAACATACTCTACTGTTTTAAACATAATTTCCAGAATCCCCAGATTTATATTCAGGCCAAACTTCTAATATTTTTCAGTGTTAAATCTCAGCAGGGCTTTGGCTAAATAAATTACGTAAAATTAGAAATGCTTGAATGAAATTTTAACTAGAATGAATACATTACGTAGCCAAATCTATAAAAGAAAAAAAGAATAATACTTGAACGGCAATCCCTTCCAGGATTAACACACTTGTAAATTTAAGCAATCCTTAAACTGTCAGTCCCATTTTTCTATTTAAAGGTGCATCTGGTCTAAATCCTCACATGCTTCTTTGAGCGTCCATCCAGATGTCTGGTTTCCATTCACAGAAGTTTAAAAGGCTTCCACTAAGCTTGTGTGGAAACATACACCTGTGCTGCAGTGTTGTGACCAGGCCAGACAGCACATGAGTGCAACCCTGTATCAAAGTAAAGCTGATCTGATTGTTTCCAGGCTTCGACACCGAGGGCCTGCCGACAGCCGTGTGGCCCGGAGGAGAGACCGAGGCTTTGACCCGGATAGAGCGCCATCTGGAGAGAAAAGTCAGTACTGCCCCTCCTGTTTTTTCCCCATGCATGGCTAAAATGAACATATTAAAGAGATATGAAAAGGATTTGAAGTGATAGTTTTATATAAAGACTGTATGGTTTCTTGACATCTATATACTAATATATCTATATACTAAGTCTAGTATGGATGTGTTATTATTTAATCTGCTATAGATAGAGGGTATAGAAAGAAGAAGAAGAAAGGGAAGAAAAGAAACAAACAGTGTAAATGTATGTATGTATGCATCTGTGTCTATGCTGTGTAAATAAGTGAAGCATAAGATTTTGTAAAAGTAGAGAATGGGGGTCAGACCTGATAAGTTGTTTATGAACTTCTTCCTACTACTTTTTGAACATTATTTTTTGTTTGAATGACTTTCAATTTTTGAAGATTTTATCGAGTATTTTTTATCAAGGGTGTCACTGGGGGACACTTAAACCCTCCACTGAAATATATTTCGTTTTTTTAAACCCTCTGAGGACAAAAGATACACTGGCGAGTCCAAGTGGTGATTGACACTACTCAAAAAGGGATATTACAAAATTAAATTTCAGACATTTATTTACTGTTTCATTCATATATTACGCTACTTTTTTAACCCAAGACTTTTGTAAACTTATTCCAAGCACCAAAACAATTAAGTATAGATATATTTTCACGAGAGGTTTCAGAAATAGTTCTGCTTTAGGGCCAAATTATCTCTTTACACTTTGCTCTGGGACAAATTTGGGCGTCACTAAACAGAAAGCAGAGTTTGTTCTGTACGTTTTATGTGAAACAAACAGGGATATATGCAAATACCCTCAAAAAGAGAATTCAAGGAGATATCTAAAAATGCCCTTATACCTCAGAGGGTTAAGAATGATGATGTTTTTATTCATAACTGTGCCCTGTATCTACCATCTCTCATCCATCCATCCCTTCCTCCCTCTCTGTTGTCTTCCAGGCATGGGTGGCTAATTTTGAGCGTCCCAGAATGAATGCCAACTCGCTGCTGGCCAGCCCGACCGGCCTCAGCCCGTACCTGCGCTTTGGCTGCCTCTCCTGCCGCCTCTTCTACTTCAAGCTCACGGACCTATACCGCAAGGTCCGTTTACAACTCTTCCAGTGCGTCTTCTCACTCTGTGCGAAGCCGTTTCATAGCAACTCTTTAAATTAAGGGTTGATATTTCTGGGCCAGAATTCAACTCATGTGCACTTTTAGGGCTAACTAAAAATGTAGAGACTTAAAAACATATTAATGTTGCTAAAATAAATGCTATTTTATTAAAAGCTCTGTCACAGCCAGAATGCCTACAGTTCATACCATAGTTTTATGATTATCTTACAACCATGACGTACTGTACTTAAAGTATCTTTTTTTTACATTTTTTTTATACCTGGACCCTATTTTTCTATGTTCCCACTTTTCCAACCACCACAACTCTAGTTTAGTTACCCTTTCACCCTGTCTTTTTTAGTCTGATATTCTCTATTCTCTTCATATTTATTTTGATGCAGGTGAAAAAGAACAGCTCCCCTCCACTCTCCCTGTATGGCCAGTTACTGTGGCGGGAGTTCTTCTACACCACGGCGACCAACAACCCGCGCTTCGACAAAATGGAGGGGAACCCCATCTGCGTCCGCATCCCCTGGGACAAAAACCCTGAAGCACTGGCCAAGTGGGCCGAGGCAAAGACCGGTTTCCCCTGGATAGACGCCATCATGACGCAGCTGAGGCAGGAGGGTTGGATTCATCACCTGGCCAGGCATGCGGTGGCATGCTTCCTCACCCGGGGGGACCTGTGGATCAGCTGGGAGGAAGGGATGAAGGTGAGGGATGCAGAGACGTTAAATACAGGATCAACAGCGGATATAAACAAGATTCAAGATTCATTACTTTCAGGATTCAATAATTTATTGCCATGCAACCTATGCCTACCGTCCACTAGAAGACTCTGAACAGACATTGTAAAGACTAAAGTGTGACATCATCTCACCTTTATTGTTAAAGACTGTCATCTATGTAAAGACTGGGGGTCTTCAGGGTCACACATTGCAAGACTACAACAAGATTAGTTTTGAAACATATAACCAATTAAAGTGAAAATTCTCTAGCAGCCCATTTAGACCCTAAATGAAGCAAAGACACGTCATTTAATTATAATAATTATTTTATTATTTTATTATTTATTTATCTTACTTCTGGTGGATTTCTGAGGACTGGTTACCTGCTCCTCAGATCGCTGCAGGGTAAATCCAGACATCTAGCTAGACTATCTGTCCAATCGGAGTCTCTGTTGACAACTAAAACTACTTCTGAAGTACACGTGTTCCACCAAAACCAGTTCCTTCCTGAGACTATTTGGCAGAGGCACCGTGGCTCCGTCCAGACTTTAGCACCTCCCAAGATGATTGGGATTGGTTTAAAGAAATGCCAATAAACCAGAGAACATTTTTCTCCCATCCCAGAATGCTGTGTGGACTAGTCAGACCTTCTTCGGCAGTGCTGTGGAGGAAGGTGTGCATCAAGTGTAAAACAAACGTTGTCTTTGTGTTGCAGGTCTTTGAGGAGTTGCTTCTGGATGCAGACTGGAGCGTAAACGCAGGCAGCTGGATGTGGCTGTCCTGCAGTTCCTTCTTCCAGCAGTTCTTCCACTGCTACTGCCCCGTGGGCTTTGGCAGGCGCACCGACCCCAACGGGGACTTCATTAGGTGGGGGCCTTTTCTTGGAATCACAATAAACATCCTTCTTTCCTCTCCTCTTTTTGTTTTTGCCTGTCGGCCCATTTTCTATCCTCTAAAAACTTTAGCACTTTAGTGTTTTGGATTCAGCCATGTCTTTTTAAAACTATTTCAGTGTTCACAATGTACTTCTTGGTGTGCCTTTAAATTATTTGTGAATGTCCCTTTGGTAATTGTGTACGCGTGCGTATCTTAAGGTGTGATTAATTCTTCTCTTTCTCTGGATGTAGCTCTGTCTTTGTGTTCAACTATCCCTCTCCCATTTTGTAGATCATAGCTGATTGCTTTTAAGATGATCAGTTGAGCAGTTCTCAAGCCCCCCCCCTGCCTTGGATGGAGGTCGGGGGGCTGAGTTGTTAATTTGCTGGTTGTTGTTTTTGTACAACCCTGAAGGACTGGACTTTGCTCGCGCCCCTGCAGCACCCTCTGGGTAGCTTTGTAACTTGGTGGCATCTCGTTTTGTCAAAAGGGATTCTGACCACTTGGGTAGGGAAATGAAAAGGCCTAACGTTTCTCGTTACCTGTGCCTAGGGCTGGGTGATATATCAATATTTTATCGAGATATGAGACTAGATATACACAAGACACAAGTGTCTTTTTCTGGTTTTAAAAGCTGCGTTACAGTAAAGTGATGTCATTTTCTGAACCAGATTTAGTCATCATATCCACAACATTAAAGATAATTTTTTCTAAAGTCTAATTGTAAATATATTTACATTTATGTATTTTGTTAAAAAATTTCATGAAATTTGATTCTCTCCATATCGCCCAGCCCTAGGTGACGTGCCACACAAACCCCTCATCCCATGCTTTGTGAAATGTTCAATGGTGCTCTGCTTATGGGAATGTAGCCCTGCCGGTTCAGGCGGACCTGGGCGGAGATCTTCCTGGCAAAAAGGTTGTGGTCCCTTTTGTTGAAATGTGGGGGCCAGCCCAGAGTGTGGTGCTATGGTTGTGGGAGGAGACAGTCAGCAGAGGGGCTTTAAAAGACAACCACTGCAGTCTGAGGGACAGGAGGAGCAGGAATGAGCTATTTCCTCAGTCCACCTCTGTGTTATGGGGGGATGTTGGGGGGGGGGGGGGGGGGGTTGGAGCTGTGAGGTATAATGGAAGACTTCTGTCATCGACTACCTTTCATTTTTAGTATATATTTAGCTTCACTCACTTTTTTCTTGACTGACATTAACTAATAGTGTGTTCCATTAATCCCAGAAGCCAAAATTGGGAATGACGTCACACCGGAGTTTAATGCATTTAATTTACAAGTTACATTTTTCATTGTTTTGATTAGCTGAAGCCAAGTTAGCCATTACAAGAATCACATTCAGATACAGTGCATGAGCCTCAATAAAAGGCCAGCAAAAAGGAAGTTTTACAGTGGTGTGTAAGAAAGAAAAGCAGATGTTTCGATGCAGAAGCTTTCCACTATACACCTGCTCTGATGGGGGGGGGGGGTCACTACCCTCTGCTTTCTAACCGCGTGTTACAGTATTCGTCTCCTAGCATCATCGACACAAGTGGCTGTGATCTGTGTAGCGATGGGGCGGTCTCCATAGCAACCGGAGCATTGTCTGGTGTGTGTGTGTGTCCACAACCCCCCCCCCCTCACTGCACTGAGCAATTTCCCACAGTTCCACCCCCCCTTCCTTTGTCCTGCCTGTCCTGCCCCCGCCTCCTCGGACTCTGTAAGCTCGGACCAGGTGCAGTAGGTAGGTGGCCTCTCTTTGTCAC
>JAQOOF010000464.1:20000-25000 GCA_029931835.1 Etheostoma nigrum | reverse complement strand
GGGTGTACAATTTAGTCTCTAGTGTCTTTGGACAGCTCTTTGGTCTTGGCCATGTTAGTAGTTGGATTCTTACTGATTGTATGGGGTGGACAGGTGTCTTTATGCAGCTAACGACCTCAAACAGGTGCATCTAATTTAGGATAATAAATGGAGTGGAGGTGGACATTTTGAAGGCAGACTAACAGGTCTTTGAGGGTCAGAATTCTAGCTGATAGACAGGTGTTCAAATACTTATTTGCAGCTGTATCATACAAATAAATAGTTAAAAAATCATACATTGTGATTTCTGGATGTTTTTTTTAGATTATGTCTCTCACAGTGGACATGCACCTACGATGACAATTTCAGACCCCTCCATGATTTCTAAGTGGGAGAACTTGCAAAATAGCAGCGTGTTCAAATACTTATTTTCCTCACTATATGTATGTATGTGTGTGTGTGTGTGTGTGTGTGTGTGTGTGTGTGTGTGTGTGTGTGTGTGTGTGTGTGACGCACCCGGTGGAAAAAACGACGACAATTAAAAGTGAAACAGAATTCATTTAAAAAACAGATCAGAAACTACATGAAATATTCCAAAATATAAAAACAAAGTATATTATTATACATAGTATATTATATATAGTATATTATATATAGTATAGTATATTATATATAGTATAGTATATTATTATATATAGTATATTATAGTATATTATTATATATAGTATATTATATATAGTATAGTATATTATATATAGTATAGTATATTATTATATATAGTATATTATAGTATATTATTATACATAGTATATTATATATAGTATAGTATATTATTATATATAGTATATTATAGTATATTATTATACATAGTATATTATATATAGTATAGTATATTATATATAGTATAGTATATTATTATATATAGTATAGTATATTATTATAGTATATTATTATATATAGTATAGTATATTATTATAGTATATTATTATATATAGTATAGTATTATTGTCCAACTGTTGAAACATACAGAACAACTGTTTCTTTAAGAAACCAAAGACTAGGATCAGACGTGGTCTAGGTTGGCCCTCGTGTCCTCCTCTAGAACGGGAACCGGTCCTTCTGGGTCAACATGGCTAATTCTCCTTTTTGGCTCTTTTCCAACGTTTTTAGATACTTTTTGAAAAGTTGTTGTAATTTTATATTAATACCTATTATAACCAGAAGTTGTGGATTCTTTGGACTCGTAGTGAAGATCAGAGGAAGTTATTATTCCAACTGCTATGAAATTGAAAGAAAAACTCCCAGAATTCAATGAAAGAAATCCTTAAATTGACCTGAGAATACGGTTCCCTGGCCTCCATCCGACCTACAGCCATGTATTCATCTTATTTTGGGGCAATTTGGGTCAAAGAACCCAGAATTCTGATATAGAAATGGGCCGGATCTGATCCGAGGACAACACAAGGGTTAAACCAGCGTCCCTGGAGACAAACTCGCCTCCTGGTCCAAGGCTTGGGTTGTCTTCTTGATAATGGAAATATGCAAATGAGCAGTGATCTTTGGTTAGCTGTAATCGAAGTGAAGTGGGATCTTGATTCCTACCCGCTCTGTTCCACGGTCACACACACCTTCACTGGTAACACCTTCAGTTCATCCACAGTGCCAACGAATGGGAACACCCTCTCCGTGAAGGTGTGTGTGAAGGTGTGTATGTGTGTGTTCGTGTCCAGATCAGAGAAGGAGAGATTTCCTCTGTTCCAGTCCAGAGTCACTCGGATCCTCCGGAGCTGCTTCTGCACCACCAGATCGGTGCACATATCTAATGAAGACCGCGCTGCGTATTTACCTCTATCAAACTCGATGCAACAAAATCCAGATGTTAAGAGTCCCTTCCTCGGGACAGACTCTGCAAAGACACCCAGAGCCCAGACCGACCCGTCTCCAATCTCCACGTCCCAGCTGTGAGTCCCTGAGTTGAAGCCCTCAGAGCCCAGCAAACAATAGTCAAACCTCTCTGGATTATCAGGAAGCTGCTGTTTCTCTCCTGGTCTCACGCTGGTCAGGTCTTCAGACACGATGAGTCTTGGATGAGCAGTGTTAGGGTCCAGAACCAGAGGAGAGTAGGAGACCAGGTCCTTCATCTTGGTCCAGATGTTGAAGCCCAGGTTGCCCAAGTGTTGGGCCTCGTCTATCAGAGCTCCTGGGAGCAGCTGTGGATCCTCCAGCAGGGGGGGCAGCTGGACTCTTCCCACAGCAGCCTGGTAGTGGATCAGGACCGAGAGGTCTTCAGCTCTCAGCTGCTCCTCTGTGGCTCGGACTGAGTCTGAAAGAGCTGCGATCTCTCTGCTCAGAGCCTCCATCTCCTCCTTCATCCTCTGGCTCTTCTGCTCCTCTTCCTCCCTCAGTGCAGCCATCCTGGCCTCCTCCTCCTCTTCTAGAAACTGGTGAAGCTTCTTAAACTGGTCCCTAATCTGGGTCTCTGTGCGTCGGACCTGGACCTTCAGGTGTTTTGCTGTTTGAGCAAACTCCACTTTAACTTGTTCCAACCCCTCTAACTTCTCCTTTAAGGGCTCCAGACTCTCCTGGAGCTCCTTCCTGAGTTGTCGTGCAGCTTCATCGACGGGTCTGAATCTGTGGTTGGAGTGTGTTTCTGAGTCTCTGCAGACCAGACACACCGGCTGCTGATGGTCCAGACAGAAGAGCTTGAGTTTCTCCGAGTGCAGACTGCAGAGACCCTCTGAAGGTCTCCGGTCTCTCTGCTGTAAGAAGGCCTCGCACAGGTTCTTCAATGCCAGACTAACATGGGGATCAGACAAAGATCTTTCCTTACAAACTGGACACTCCCGAGTTGGTCTCTCTGTCCACCAGGTCTGCAGACAGTCTCTACAGAAGCTGTGGCTACACGACAGGACAACAGGATCTCTGAAGACGTCCTGACAGACCGGACAGCAGAGATCCTCCTCTGGTCTGGAAGCCATCTGGTCTCTGGGTGAACCCTGTCCCGTCTACTAACTTCACTGGGAGTCAGCAGGTTGAAGGTTTTTCTCCTGTAGCTGAAGTCCCTAAGAGGACGTTATGGTCTGAAGGTGAATCTGATCAGCTGGTTCTCTCTCTCTCTCTCTCTCTCTCTCTCTCTCTACTGAGGTCGAACCACCACCTGTGTCCTGGTTCGTCCCAGGTGAGTCAGGTAAGGGGTGGAGCTCTGTCCCTCTTCTGCTAAATGTTGTGCCCTCACATGCACCATGGGGGTGCGTGCCATGTCAGTGTTGATACAACAGATATGTTGATAGTATGAATGTATGAGGAGTTCAAATCCCTCCAATGTTCTGGGAGTGTGGGACTATTAATTATTAATTATTAATTATTAGTTATTAGTAGCTGATGCTTTATCTTCCACACATGGACGGGGCAGCATCAGGAGCAACGATGGGACTCAAACTGCCAACCTTCCAGTTGGTGGAGGCCGCTTTAGCTTTTTTTTTAAGCTAAAGGTACACACACACACACACACACACACACACACACACACACACACACACACACACACACACACACACACACACACAATACTTTTTGGCGCACACACACACACACACAATACTTTTTAGCTCACACACACACACAAAAACACACACACACACACAATACTTTTTAGCTCACACACACACACAAAAACACACACACACACACAATACTTTTTAGCTCACACACACACACACACACACAATACCTTTTGGCGCACACACACACACACACACACACACAATACCTTTTGGCGCACACACACACACACACACACACACACACACACACACACACACACACAATACTTTTAAGCTCACACACACATAATACCTTTTGGCACACACACACACACACAATACTTTTAAGCTCACACACACACACACACACACACATACACACACACACACACAATACCTTTTGGCACACACACACACACACACACACACACATACTTTTAAGCTCACACACACACACACACACACACACACACACACACACACACTACTTTTTAGCTCACACACACACACACAGACTTTTTATCTTGCATTCTGACAACTTCAGCTCGCCCAACAAACAGGTTTTTGGGAGAAACGTAGCATGGCGAGGTGAAGGTGTGGTGTGTGTGTGTGTGTGTGTGTGTGTGTGTGTGTGTGTGTGTGTGTGTGTGTGTGTGTGTGTGTGTGCGTGTGTGTGTGTGTGCAGGCTTTGTTGATATCCGGCCTGAACAGCCCCTAAGACTGCAGGTATGAAGACATGTTGAACCACTCTGGTGGTCCTCTGACTTCTCCTACCCACCCTGAGAAGGTCTGGCTAGTCCTGGATGGGAGAACAACCTGCTCTGGTTTATCCGCATTTCTTTAAACCAATCACAATCATCGTGGGCGGGGCTAAGCTCCGGACAGAGCCACGGTGCCGCTGCTAAATAGTCTCAGGAAGGAAGTTGTTTTGGTGGAACATGTGTACGTTCAGAAGTAGTTTTAGTCTCAGATTGGACAGATAGTCCAGCTAGCTGTCTGGATTTACCCTGCAGAGATCTGAGGACCAGGTAACCATAGTCCTCAGATTGGACAGATAGTCCAGCTAGCTGTCTGGATTTACCCTGCAGAGATCTGAGGACCAGGTAACCATAGTCCTCAGATTGGACAGATAGTGTAGCTAGCTGTCTGGATTTACCCTGCAGAGATCTGAGGACCAGGTAACCATAGTCCTCAGATTGGACAGATAGTGTAGCTAGCTGTCTGGATTTACCCTGCAGAGACCTGAGGACCAGGTAACCATAGTCCTCAGATTGGACAGATAGTCTAGCTAGCTGTCTGGATTTACCCTGCAGAGACCTGAGGACCAGGTAACCATAGTCCTCAGATTGGACAGATAGTCTAGCTAGCTGTCTGGATTTACCCTGCAGAGATCTGAGGACCAGGTAACCATAGTCCTCAGATTGGACAGATAGTCTAGCTAGCTGTCTGGATTTACCCTGCAGAGATCTGAGGACCAGG
>JAQOOF010000464.1:10000-12500 GCA_029931835.1 Etheostoma nigrum | reverse complement strand
GGTAGGACCAGGCTGATAGACCAGAGTCTGGTGGGACTGGGATAATGGACCAGAGTCTGGTGGGACCAGGCTGGTGGACCAAAGTCTTGTAGGACCAGGTTTGTGGACCAGAGTCTGGTAGGACCGGGCTGGTGGATCAGAGTCTGGTAGGACCGGGTTAATGGACCAGAGTCTGGTATGACCAGGCTAATTGACCAGACATTAAAGACATTTTACTACTTATAGAGACACCTGGAGACATTAAACTACTTATAGAGACACCTGAAGACATTAAAGACCCGGAGACGGTGGCGTGGACTCACATGCGTGCAGGGAGAAGTGCTTTCGGTCTGAAGCGCCGCTGGTTGCAGCCGCTGCAGGGATCACGGGGGCCACGGCCGAGACCAGGGACCCGACAACAGGACGGGGAGTGGCAGGGACGGCGGAGACGGCTGCCGGGGGGACGGAGGAGTCCGATCCCTCTCCTAGCAGATGCTGGATGGAGTGCAGCTGGAAACAGGGGTCAGAGAGCAGCACCGAGGACGCCCGGGAGATCCTGGACAGGAAGAGGACAGAAAGAGGACAAACCGTTAGAGAGACGGTAGGACACCAAACGAGAGACAGGACAAACCATTAGAGAGACGGTAGGACACCAAACGAGACAGAGGACAAACTGTTACAGAGACGGTAGGACACCCAAAAGAGACAGAGGACAAACCATTAGAGAGACGTAGGACACCCAAAAGAGACAGAGGACAAACTGTTACAGAGACGGTAGGACACCCAAAAGAGACAGAGGACAAACCGTTAGAGAGACGGTAGGACACCCAAAAGAGACAGAGGACAAACTGTTAGAGAGACGGTAGGACACCCAAAAGAGACAGAGGACAAACCGTTAGAGAGACGGTAGGACACCCAAAAGAGACAGAGGACAAACTGTTAGAGAGACGGTAGGACACCCAAAAGAGACAGAGGACAAACCGTTAGAGAGACGGTAGGACACCCAAAAGAGACAGAGGACAAACTGTTAGAGAGACGGTAGGACACCCAAAAGAGACAGAGGACAAACTGTTACAGAGACGGTAGGACACCAAACGAGAGACAGAGTTTGTTCTCTCTCGTAGTTTTCCATAACGTTTCCATAACCACACGTTAAGAATATTATATTATAATAAATAATTATAATACATAATTATGATATATTATAATAAATAATTATAATACATAATTATGATATATTATAATAATAATTATAATACATAATTATGATATATTATAATAATAATTATAATACATAATTATGATATATTATAATAAATAATTATAATACATAATTATGATATATTATAATAATAATTATAATACATTGTAATACATAATAATATATTATAATCTAGTAATAATACATATTCTCTGTTTCATGGCAACTTGACGCTTTTTATGAATGTTTTTAACTTTTGTAACTTATTCAAATAATCTCCTGTACACAGAGAGAGACAGATGGAGAGGACACTGGGGACACTGGGGACGCTGGGTACACAGAGGACACTGGGGACGCAGGGGACGCTGGGGACACCGAGGACACAGGGGACGCTGGGGACACCGAGGACGCTGGGGACACTGAGGACACAGGGGACGCTGGGGACACCGAGGACACAGGGGACGCTGGGGACACCGAGGACACAGGGGACACCGAGGACACCGAGGACACAGGGGATGCTGGGGACACCGAGGACACAGGGGACGCGGTGGACCAGAGCCCGGTCGATGAAGCATTTTTATTCCGATATCAATAATAAAAATTTGAAGATTTAAAAATCCGATATTCTGATTTATCTAGATTACATAACGTTGCCATGGCAACAGGGGAACAGCTGCTCCTTTAAGTAAATGCAGGCCGAGCATTATGTGGCCCCCCACCACCCCCCCATTAATATGCAGACTGTGGCACATGATCTCCATGTGTTGTCTGGATACTGATACTGGGCCAGGGCCTGATACTGGGCCAGGGCCGGATACTGGGCCAGTTAGTGGGCCAGGGCCGGATACTGGGCCAGTTAGTGGGCCAGGGCCGGATACTGGGCCAGGGCCGGATACTGGGCCAGGGCCGGATACTAGGCCAGGGCCGGATACTGGGCCAGGGCCGGATACTGGGCCGGATACTGGGCCAGGGCCGGATACTGGGCCAGTTAGTGGGCCAGGGCCGGATACTGGGCCAGGGCCGGATACTGGGCCAGGGCCGGATACTGGGCCAGTTAGTGGGCCAGGGCCGGATACTGGGCCAGGGCCGGATACTGGGCCAGGGCCGGATACTAGGCCAGGGCCGGATACTGGGCCGGGGCCGGATACTGGGCCAGATACTGGGCAAGGGCCAGATACTGGGCCAGGGCCAGATAGTGGGCCTGGGCCGGATACAGGGCTTGATACTGGGCCAGTTACTGGGCCAGGGCCGGATACTGGGCCTGGGCCGGATACTGGGCCGGGGCCGGATACTGGGCCTGGGCCGGATACTGGGCCGGGG
>JAQOOF010000464.1:0-7500 GCA_029931835.1 Etheostoma nigrum | reverse complement strand
ACCAGGACGCAGAGATAAAGCACCCGGAGAGGACTGAGCGTCGGGGGAACAGAGGGGCAGTTATGGGATAAAAAGGACGTCATGCACGTTGTCTCCTCTGGACGGGATAAGACGCAGGACACGGGAGGACATTTCAACACCTGCGTCTCCTCTTTCTTCTTCTTCTCCTCACACATGGACAACAAACTCAGACTATCATAATCATCTTTGAAACTCTCAGACACAGATTTCTTCTTCCATCTGCTGAACACAGATCCGGGACCAGAAGGACTCCTGGACCTGGACTTCCCTGGACATTGAGCGGGGGCTGGAGGCGTAACGAGACCCAGCGAGCGGTGATGTTGTTGTGCTACGTAGCTGAATGCAGACGAGCTTTGTGTGTTAGTGTTGACATGACGACAGACATTAAAATCTCCGTCCCAGAAACATGCGCCTGCAGGGGGACATCAGATGAAAACCTGGTGTCCGTCTCTCTTTGTGTTAGGTCAACATGAGACGAGTCTGGTAGCAGAGCTGCGAGGGTTAACTACTCAGATAGCTGCCAAGTATCTGGAGATCGCGTCATTATTTATGCTAAACCATGACTTTGTTGTGTGGCTGCAGCTCGTTAAATGTGACAAACGTTCTGGTTTCTTCTCCGGGAGAATAACTTAATGTCTTGGAGTTGTGGACACAACGAGACATTTGAGGACATGGTCTTGGGCTTTTTGGGAAACTCTGATCCACTGTGAAAATAATCGGTAGTTGCAGCTCTTAGTAAGAAATCATATTTCCTCCTGACAGCCAGACCTCTTCCCCTAGGAAACCATAATCCACAATTATCATCAAGCGTTAATCAACCATGAAATTATGAAGGATGGAAAAGTGTAGCGAGCAGAGAGTATCAGGGACATAAGCCGGGTCTAGATCTAGAAACAGAGACATAAGGTCTAGAAACAGAGACATAAGGTCTAGAAACAGAGATATAAGGTCTAGAAACAGAGACATAAGGTCTAGAAACAGAGACATCAGGTCTAGAAACAGAGATATCAGGTCTAGAAACAGAGATATAAGGTCTAGAAACAGAGACATAAGGTCTAGAAACAGAGACATCAGGTCTAGAAACAGAGATATCAGGTCTAGAAACAGAGATATAAGGTCTAGAAACAGAGATATAAACTAGATCTAGAACCAGAGATATAAACCGGGTCTAGAACCAGAGATATATTCCGAGTCTGAAACCAGAGATAAAAGCCGGGTCAAGAACGAGAGATATAAGGTCTAGAACCAGAGATATAAGGTCTAGAACCAGAGATATAAGCCAGGTCTAGAACCCGAGATATAAGACGGGTCTAGTCCCAGAGATATAAGCCAGGTGTAAAACCAGACCTATAAGCCAGGTCTAGAACCAGAGATATAAGCCGGGTCAAGAACCAGAGATATAAACCAGGTCTAGAACCAGAGATATAAACCAGGTCTAGAACCAGAGATATAAGCCAGGTCTAGAACCAGAGATATAAGCCAGGTCTAGAACCAGAGCTATAAGCCAGGTCTAGAACCAGAGATATAAGTCGGGTCTAGAATCAGAGATATAAGACGGATCTAGAATCAGAGATATAAACTGGGTCTAGAACCAGAGCTATAAGACGGGTCTAGAACCAGAGCTATAAGACGGGTCTAGAACCAGAGCTATAAGCCAGATCTAGAACCAGAGCTATAAGCTGGCACCATGTTGCATGTCGGTGGCTTCGTGCCGGGTGTGGGGTCTCTGGCAGTTCCCCCAGCATCTCCATCACGCTGGTCTGTTGTTGTGCTGTTAGTCTGTCTCCAGCTGTGTCCCCTCCAGACCGCCATCTGTCTGTCTCCGGGCTCCTCGCAGGCGGGCGGATGCCTCTGCGCCTCAGACATCCTCAGCTGCACGGCCGCCGGTCTAGATCACATCCCCGCGGAGATGCCCGTCTCCGTCGTCACTCTGGATCTGAGCCACAACCGCATCGCGCAGCTGGACGCCGGCGGCTTTCAGGGACTCTCTCGACTGGAGACGCTGCGTATAGCGCACAACCAGCTGACTACCATTCACCCGGGGGCGTTTCGAAACACCTCTGGGACTCTGCTGCGACACCTGGACCTGTCGTCCAATCAGCTGCGTGTCCTGGAGCGGCATTACTTCCTCGACGTGCCAGGATTGGAGGAACTGCTGCTGTTCAACAACCGCTTAGCCCACGTGGAGAGCAGGGCTCTGGCGGGACTGGGCAGCCTCCGGAAGGTCTACCTCAGTCACAACCGCCTCACAGACTTCCCTTTCTTTTCCTTCCAGGAGCACAGCCACCCTCACCTGTCCATGCTCGACCTGTCCTCCAACCGCCTGCCCAAGCTGCCCCTGGAGGACATATCCAACTTACCCCTGTCCCTGCAGCGAGGACTCTACCTTCACAACAACTCGCTGCTGTGCGAGTGCGCCATGTACGGACTCTTCCGGCACTGGGAACAGCGAGGCTTTGCCTCTGTGACAGACTTCCGACAGGAGTACACCTGTCTGGTGTACGGGATCCAGAGGGGGACGGTGCGCTTCTTCCAACACGGACGCTACTTTGAGAAATGCAACTTGACCGGGACGAGTCCGGGGCTGAAGACGCAGGAGGGCAGCGTGTCCGTGAAGGTCGGCAGGCGACTGCTGCTGCACTGCCTCACGACTCTGGTCGGAGAACGCTTGACGTTTCTCTGGGTGTCGCCGAACCAGGAGTACGTGGCGCCGCCGGGAAACAACGGCTCCCTGAAGATGTTCGGCAACGGCAGCTTGGCGATCGCGGCGGCCCGCGCCGAGGACGCCGGGATCTACTGGTGCATGTCGTTGGATCGGGATCGGCGACGCAACGAGACGCGAGAGGTCAACGTGACGGTGCTGCTGCCCCACGACGGCGATCAGCACGAGCCGTTCAACACCGGGTTCACCACCCTGCTCGGCTGCGTGGTGAGCCTGGTGCTGGTGCTCATGTACCTGTACCTAACGCCGTGTCCCGGCCCGCCGTGCCGCAAAGCCCCGGCCCCGGCGAGCCAGGGGAACGAGGCCGGGGCCGGGAGCGCCCAATCCTCCATCCTCACCCCGACCCCGCCGGCGACCACTGAAGGCCCCGGACGCAAGGTCAGTACCAACAAGCATGTGGTGTTCCTGGAGCCAATCAGAGAGCAGCAGAATGGCAAAATCAGGGCGGGGCCGGGCGGACATCTGGGTCCGGGGTTACTGATAGAAGCAGAGCAGCGCCCAAAGAGGGCGGGGGAGGCGGACTCCATCATGTCCATGTTCTCAGACACTCCCATCATGCTGCCATAGCAACAGAGACACAGACTGGCACTGTCTTCACCTCCTCCCCCCCCCCACTGCCCCCACCAGGGTTGGGTATCTTTGTTTTTTTTCTGATTACCGCTGCTAAAAATAACCTTTAAAATGGGTCATGTGACTAAATGATCAGATATAATGCACCTTTAAGGACCCCCCCCCCCTGCAGGAGATCAGATATAATGCAGCTTTAAGGAGTCCCCCCCCCTGCTGGAGATCAGGTATAATGCAGCTTTAAGGACCCCCCCCCCCCTGCAGGAGATCAGATATAATGCAGCTTTAAGGACCCCCCCCCCCCTGCAGGAGATCAGATATAATGCAGCTTTAAGGAGTCCCCCCCCTGCTGGAGATCAGGTATAATGCAGCTTTAAGGACCCCCCCCCCCTGCTGGAGATCAGGTATAATGCAGCTTTAAGGAGTCATTTAGTCCGATAGATGAGGGTTATTTAGGAGCCGGCGCCACATTGGACCCTGGTTTTGATACCCAACCCTTCCCAGCACAAGACCCCCACCCACTGCCCCCCAGCACCTGCCCTGAGCAAACCACTACCCCCCAGCACCCGCCCTGAGCAAACCACTACCCCCCAGCACCCGCCCTGAGCAAACCACTACCCCCCAGCACCCGCGAGGAAACCACTACCCCCCAGCACCCGCCCTGAGGGCACCACTACCCCCCAGCACCCGCCCTGAGGAAACCACTACCCCCCAGCACCCGCCCTGAGGGCACCACTACCCCCCAGCACCCGCCCTGAGGGCACCACTACCCCCCAGCACCCGCCCTGAGGGCACCACTGCCCCCCAGCACCCGCCCTGAGGGCACCACTGCCCCCCAGCACCCGCCCCGAGGAAACCACTGCCCCCCAGCACCCGCCCCGAGGAAACCACTGCCCCCCAGCACCCGCCCTGAGGAAACCACTACCCCCCAGCACCCGCCCTGAGGAAACCACTACCCCCCAGCACCCGCCCTGAGGGCACCACTACCCCCCAGCACCCGCCCTGAGGGCACCACTACCCCCCAGCACCCGCCCTGAGGGCACCACTGCCCCCCAGCACCCGCCCTGAGGGCACCACTACCCCCCAGCACCCGCCCTGAGGGCACCACTGCCCCCCAGCACCCGCCCTGAGGACACCACTGACCCATTAGAGTTCTGAAATGTATCTTGCAACTTTAACCAAATGTCCAGACACTGCAGATTGCCCGGGTCTCGCCCGGCAAGCCCAAGAGCCATGACGCAACGCACTGTGACGGGACGGACTCACACAGACGGACAGAGGCGGAGACAGAGACAGAGACAGACAGGACAAACCTGTCAAACCTGTCAAATCAAAACAGACCGAAAAAGAAAGAGTGAACTCGGGACAATGAGCTGCGGAGACTGCCTCGAAGTCTGAGACAAAGTTAAAAGAGACGTCGGCGGACGTCTTCCGAGCATGGACTGCTACTGTCCCTTTAAGCACGGCTTGTACCTTTAAAAGACATTTGCTGCAGATGCCTTCTTGTCTCGTACAGAGATGAAGAGAAAAGATGTTTTTAAGTAGAGCTTTTTAGCCTTTTCCTTTGGTCGTTTCCTTCAGTCCGACCGGAGTAGCAGTGTAGCTCTGAGTAGATGGAGACGACGGTAAAAATAGAAGCAGATTTAAAAAGCTTTTACATCCCTTCCTTTCCTGATTACTGTCATCATCAGTCAGAGCACAAGTTCAGGAAAACAAAAAGGGAATAAAATAAATTAAACCTTCAAAACTTCAGCTGGCATTATTCATGTTAGAGATGTTTTTAAAGAACATTATGGAACAGATCACTACAGAGATAGACCTTTTAAATTCCTTTGTTAAACCAAAAAACAATTCACAAATCACCATCACCAAACCCACCAGACTCCATGTAAATAATCATTACTTTTAGCATGTATAGAGCAGCATATCTCCACCAGACTCCATGTAAATAATCACTACTTTTAGCATGTATAGAGCAGCATATCTCCACCAGACTCCATGTAAATAATCACTACTTTTAGCGTGTATAGAGCAGCATATCTCCACCAGACTCCATGTAAATAATCACTACTTTTAGCGTGTATAGAGCAGCATATCTCCACCAGACTCCATGTAAATAATCACTACTTTTAGCATGTATAGAGCAGCATATCTCCACCAGACTCCATGTAAATAATCACTACTTTTAGCGTGTATAGAGCAGCATATCTCCACCAGACTCCATGTAAATAATCACTACTTTTAGCGTGTATAGAGCAGCATATCTCCACCAGACTCCATGTAAATAATCATTACTTTTAGCATGTATAGAGCAGCATATCTCCACCAGACTCCATGTAAATAATCATTACTTTTAGCATGTATAGAGCAGCATATCTCCACATATAAATGGGTGAATTAAGAGTTTATTCCAACCAGACCAGAGTGGTGATTGGTGGAACAGTGGAAAGATGAACCAAGATGACTTTTGGTAGTTTTGTTTAGTTTCTGTCCACTTTGAATGAAGTTTTACGATGATAAAAGTAGTGATTATTTACATGGAGTCTGGTGGGTTTGGTGATGAGGATTTCGGGCTGTTTCTTAATAATCTGAGTCTGTCAGCAGAAACAACAGAACGTCTAGTTAAAGCTGACTGATGCTGAACATCTGTCCTGTAGGGTAACATTACAGCTTGTTTCTCCCTGATGCTGAACATCTGTCCTGTAGGGTAACATTACAGCTTGTTTCTCCCTGATGTTGAACATCTGTCCTGTAGGGTAACATTACAGCTTGTTTCTCCCTGATGCTGAACATCTGTCCTGTAGGGTAACATTACAGCTTGTTTCTCCCTGATGTTGAACATCTGTCCTGTAGGGTAACATTACAGCTTGTTTCTCCCTGATGTTGAACATCTGTCCTGTAGGGTAACATTACAGCTTGTTTCTCCCTGATGTTGAACATCTGTCCTGTAGGGTAACATTACAGCTTGTTTCTACCTGATGCTGAACATCTGTCCAGTAGGGTAACATTACAGCTTGTTTCTCCCTGATGCTGAACATCTGTCCTGTAGGGTAACATTACAGCTTGTTTCTACCTGATGCTGAACATCTGTCCTGTAGGGTTACATTACAGCTTGTTTCTACCTGATGCTGAACATCTGTCCTGTAGGGTACCATTACAGCTTGTTTCTCCTGATGTTGAACATCTGTCCTATAGGGTTACATTACAGCTTGTTTCTACCTGATGCTGAACATCTGTCCTGTAGGGTAACATTACAGCTTGTTTCTACCTGATGCTGAACATCTGTCCTGTAGGGTAACATTACAGCTTGTTTCTACTTGATGCTGAACATCTGTCCTGTAGGGTAACATTACAGCTTGTTTCTACCTGATGCTGAACATCTGTCCTGTAGGGTAACATTACAGCTTGTTTCTACCTGATGCTGAACATCTGTCCTGTAGGGTAACATTACAGCTTGTTTCTCCTGATGTTGAACATCTGTCCTATAGGGTTACATTACAGCTTGTTTCTACCTGATGCTGAACATCTGTCCTGTAGGGTAACATTACAGCTTGTTTCTCCCTGATGCTGAACATCTGTCCTATAGGGTAACATTACAGCTTGTTTCTCCCTGATGTTGAACATCTGTCCTGTAGGGTAACATTACAGCTTGTTTCTCCCTGATGTTGAACATCTGTCCTGTAGGGTAACATTACAGCTTGTTTCTCCTGATGTTGAACATCTGTCCTGTAGGGTAACATTACAGCTTGTTTCTCCCTGATGTTGAACATCTGTCCTGTAGGGTAACATTACAGCTTGTTTCTCCTGATGTTGAACATCTGTCCTGTAGGGTAACATTACAGCTTGTTTCTCCTGATGTTGAACATCTGTCACTCAGACACTAAAGCGTGGAAAGCGACCCTTAATAACCCTTTAACGCTCTTCAGTAAATGTGTGAAATGAACGGAGGTTAGAGAATCTACAGCAGGACCAATCATGTGTCTGTTTTTAAAATGTCTTCAGTGTGGTCACCCGCCCCCCCCCTGCACCCCCCCCGCCTGCGTCTGTACCTGTGTGTTAATAAACCTCTGGCCTGTCCAGGTGAACGTCGGCCTGCTGCCTCTTTAATGTCACCGACACCACCTCTGCACATTCAACCTAAAACATCTACTTCCTGTCTGAATGAAGGTAACATCCGGAGTCCTACCGTG
>JAQOOF010000463.1:0-26519 GCA_029931835.1 Etheostoma nigrum | reverse complement strand
ACAGCTGTACGGTTTCTCTCCAGTGTGAATGCGTTGATGTCTTTTCAGGGTACTCTGTAGTGTGAAAGCTGCCCCACATTGATCACAGCTGTACGGTTTCTCTCCAGTGTGAACTCTCTGATGAATCTTTAAATATCCTGATGTTGTGAAGGATTTGTCACAGTGCTGACAGCGGTGACGTTTGACTCCTCTTCCTCTCCGTTTCTATCAACAGACAGAAAAACCAAGAGAGTGAGTTAGTGAGGTGCCATGCTGTAGAGCTCTATCTTAAACTAGAAACAACATTTAGAGCATGTCTATGGAACATTGTTTGACTGACGCATTACCTTTCTTAATTATCTGCCAACATCACTATTATGGAGTTGCATTATGGGAAATATAACATCCAGTGTTGGTTAGTTTGTGATAAAAAAAACCTACTTTTGATCAATTATGTGTGGCTTCCATTTTGTTGCCAGCCTTTTAGCCAGCTGTTTAGTAACAAATGGGGGATCATCTGGGATTTTAGTACTGGGGAAGTTGTAAATGTAACATTTTCCCACAGATTTTTAGCTTTTACTGGTATCTGTAAGGGTTACCGTGTTGTCTTTATGTTGCTGGAACAGCTCCAGTAAAGTCCCTGTCCATTGTCCCTGATAGGCATTAACAACGAGGGGCACCAGTTGACCTTTTGTTTTAGGTTGTCGTTTTTGCTAAATCAAACTTGTATAGCCAGCAGTATTGTGTAAGTAAGTAATATGGTAGTATAATGTGGTATTGTCCACACAAGCTCCATTTCCTCAAGCATTTCTGAAGCTCAGAGCTTTCTGCTGTGCTCTGGAATAAAACTGCTGAGCATCACTGATCCTCTGACAAACACAGGCGCATATGTCGTGGTCATGGATGTTTAAAAAATAGCTTTGATGTACAGTTGTGGTCAAAATAATAGCATCACTAAACTCATGAATCATATTTTTTGGTAAAAGTGATATTTCCACATGGCAAATAATTTACTAGTAAGTGTTGTAGAGTCAGTCATGACATGCATGCTGCTCTTTCTGTGGAATTGAATCTGTAATTGAAAGGAGCATGTTCAAAATAACAGCAGTGTTGTGGTTAATTAGTGAGCTGATTGATTCTGTGAAGAAACAAATGTCAGTTATGACCCATATTTAATCTATATACATATTTAAGGAGGAAGGAAGAACATGTTGTGCATGCTGGTTATAGTGCATTTCACACTGAAATGAAGCAACATTCTGGGGACTGATGAGAGGGAAATTGTTGTTTTTGGTCTAGGGCAGGGGTCGGCAACCTTTACCACTCAAAGAGTCATTTGGACCCATTTCACACAGTGAAGAAAACACTGGGAGCCACAAAACCCTTTGGAAATTTTAAATGAAATAACTCTGCATATAACGTTTTTTTTTGCCTTTGTGCTTTGTATAAACAAACTATACTGTGTTACAGTTAATAAATCAATGAATGACTTCAGAGAAAATGAAATAACATTACTGCATGCATTTTTTTACTCCGAAGAAAAGACGTTGGGTTGACGGTTTGGTAAAATAGGGTTAGACCTGTCAACTTGCGCTCGAATGCAAAAACCTCCACAGCTCTTCAGGGTGAAGGACGCACAGCCCTGTGGGTCCTTCACCCTGAAGAGCTGTGTTCAGCGTGTTCAGGTGCGCTTTCGTGTCTACCAAGAAGTGTAGCTTTTCCAGCCACTCTGGCTGTTCCTGCTCAGGAAGTGTGAGCAAAGCATATCAGCACGTCGCCTCTGGACAGCCACCGGACTTTGTTGTGCAGCAGGAGATAAGAATACGTGCTTTCCAGCTCGCCCAGTAACGAACAGAACTGACGGTGATTTACACTTTGTGCCATTATTTTGCTCACAATCTGAATAACCCAATTCATTACTTCTGTGCATTCCGGAGGAAATGTTTGAGCACACAGTGCCTCTTGGTGCAGGATGCAGTGAAAAGTCAGCAACTTTCTATCCAGCGACTCCTGCAGTAAAGCCACAAAGCCGTTGTGCGCTCCTGTCATACTCGGTGCCCCGTCTGTAGCCACTGACACCAGGTGGGTGGTGTTTATTCCACTTGCTCTTAAACAATTCAAGACAGCCTCACAGACGTCAATGTTGGTCATGTTTTGATTTGGAAATGAATGGGCAGTGTTCCCAATACATTGGCATTATGGAATTAAAAGCTATTCTAAGGATTTTGAGCATTATTCAATTCTTTAAAAACACAGCTGTTATACTGAACACAACTGTATGTAAAGGTTTTGCATACAAAGGTGTAATAATAATAATAATAATACTACACTATATTTAACAGCGCATTTCTCATCACTCAAGGTCACTTTACAGACAAAAAGTAATGATTGGTGGAAAGGGGGTGGCCTAATACACCCCCCCCCCCAAAATACATGCACTGTCAGAGGGCCGCAGTTTAATTAACTACCGGTTTTTCTTTGAGGAATTACGGTATGATATATAAATCCTAAAAGACATTTGTAAAGCCCTCAGTGCATTCATTAGTATTGAGATTAGATTTCTACCCTCTTTCCTTCACTCACCTCCTCCTCCCTGACACCTTTCCTCTTGCCCTCCTTCTTCTTCTTCTCCTCCGTCTCCTTGTGTTTCTGCATGTACTCGGTGATAAGGTCCAGGTCCAGGTTGTCTTGCGGCTCCCATGTGTTATCCTCACTGGAAAGGTGAGTGCAGACAGAAGAACATCTCCTCACACTTTGTTTTTAGACAATTTATTCTCACTCTAATTATCATTCCCATTATTCCTTTTTTCTATTACTATCTTGTAAGGTTATTAGTGGGTCTGCAACGTAGTGTCAAAATACCAAACCTTCACCTTTGAGGGCATGATACCATGCTGACGCTTATTTGCAATATGTAAATATATTATATATCTCAGGACCAAGAACACCAAGCATTAATATTCTAGACTCATACTTACTCTGAGAACCCCTTCCATTTCAGCAGAAACTCTACTCTTCCCTTCACCACTCTGCGGTCCAAAACCTTCTCCACCACATACTCCTCTTCCTCTTCCACCTCCTCCTTGCTCTTCTTTCCTGCTCTGGTCGCCAGCTTGCCGTCTGCTGAAGGTGCCTTTAGTAGACCCAGGAGGGGGGGGGACATGCAGAGATAATGATACAAGGGTTAGAAGAACTAATGGGAGTTGTGAGTGAATTCTAGTTGACCGTTTTTTACTAGATTAAAATCTTTGAATGGAGAAAATGCAAGGGCTGATGAGGGGACCAATCCATAGGACTCCAGAGTGTCAAGTATCTCCTGCATTCAAACTGAAAGAACTACTAAAATGTAAGGCCCAAAAGTCATTAACTGGAGCTACAAGCTACATGCACAGTAGCCTGGACCAACCACACTTCATTTAGCAGAACATCTCCAGATGTTCCTGTGTGAAAATGGAAAGTTCAGAAAGTCGTTTTGATGGTGCAACAAGGGAGGCCTGGTCGCTTCTTTAAGGGAATACAGTGGGGTTTGAAGTTTTTGGGCAAGTTTGAGGTGCAACATGCAAAGGCCAGTAAAATGTTTATGAATATGTAGCGAATCTGTCGACGTGGGTAGCCGTTGATAGGCTTACACGGCATCTGAACAGGCTCGGAGACCAGGGGCCTGTTGCACGGAAGTAGAATGTACCAGCCAGGTGTGAGATAAGCCGGGATAAGTGCACGTTCACGGCTTTCTTAAATAGACCACGGTATCCATCACAGATTTACTGATGCAGAGATGGAGAAGACGCATGCGCCATATGTTTCACCCAATGAGCAGCTGCTTCTAATGGAAAGTAACGAGGAGGTGAAGCATATATTTAGAGCTGCACAATTAATCAAATTTTAATCACGATTTTGGCTTCCCACAATCAAATTTGCGTAATCGAGCAATTTTTTTTTCATTCCATAGAATGCTCCGTTTTTTTTGTTGTAAAAGCCCATCTACCGCTCCGTAAACCACTGTCTGATCATGAGCCAGTCAGAGTTGTTCCCTGCACCGTGCAGCTTAGTTTCTAGATGGAGACAGTCCCAGAGGACAGAGTAACGGGAGGAAAACTCCACAGATAACAGTGGGTTATACGGCGGTTTACAGGTTTACCAGTAAACGCAACATTTTGTCCGTCTGTGTATTCAGAGAACAGCAGTGACCAGTGCTAGTCGGTGCTAGTTATTGTCTGTTAGCTCACAGATCTCTAGGGCTCTATTTTTCCTCTAGGTCGCATCCGCTGCCTCTCCACAAACGAAGCAATGTTGTTTATATCGACATGGTTTAATTTCACGTTACATGACCCATTTCTTCTGTAAAGCCGTGCCTGTGTTGGATCTCTCGTCTTACTCTCTCTCCTCTTACTCTCCGCGCAGCCCCGCATGAGAGGCAAACCTGTATCTGTACCAGTGTTTCCGTGGTAACTCTGCTATCGCGGTCGCCACGACAACAAACACAGAACAAGTTATTGAATGCAGCTAACTTCAGTTGGTAGAGTAACAACGTGTGAGACGGAGCTGCTGGACCCATTCATAAGTACGCTCATCTCCCCCCCCCATTCATAATGAGTCAGCCGTCTCTCTGTGAGTACTCCCATCCCCCCCCCCTCCTCCCTCCTCCCTAGCTCTTTTAATCAGTTATTGATGAAAACAAGTAAAGGAGTTTTCACAGAGATACTTTTTTTTATATATCCTAGGCTATTTATTTCAGATAATTTTCATTTCCATGTGTTGCAGCTGTATGTCTATACAACATACAACTTCAACATAAGAGGAATGTAGCACATTATGGATGTGAAAGCAGTTATAAATAGCCTATGTGACAATAAAAGTTGTTTGGTTAACAACAAATAATCGTGATCACAATATTGATCAAATTAATCGTGATTATCATTTTGGCCGTTATCGTGCAGCCCTAACTCAGAGTTCTGCATTCATAACGGACTGGAGGAAACATAGTATTGGCTGAATGTACTTGTAGATAGATAGATACTATAGATAGCTAGATACTTTAGATATAGATAGATATTATGAATAGATAGATACTATAAATAGATACTATAGAGATAGATAGATAAATAGATAGATAGATACTTTATTCATCCCAAAGGAAAATTTAGAGGCAAGACAACATAACAAAAACACAATCACACATATACACATAGTACACTCTCTTGAAATATTACAACTTCTTTAGACCTTTTGATGTTACTGTACTTTATTGATTTTTTCCAGTTTCTTTTAAAATTTGGACTATTTCAGGATTTTCTTTAGTACTGTGAAGTTAATTTCGCAGTAAATGAATGCTTAAAGAAACACCATGGACTGCTAACTAGCCTGTTAGCTTCTGCCCGAGGCTGCTAGCATATAAAACTCCTCTCAAACTGACTAATAACACGGAAAAATTACGTTAAATCAGACAACACAGCACACATTAGAAGAGAGCTGAGACTTTAACGCTAGCAGTTAGCCACGAAGCTAATAGCGGAGCTAGTAGTTAGCCACGAAGCTAACAGCGGAGCTAACAACGGAGCTTGCCCGGCGTGTTAACGCATGCGCCGCTCGGGCTTCTAGTCGCTTATTGTTCGCACACACGCTGGCTGCCGTGTAAAAGAGCAGTTATTAAGATATTTACCTGAACGCGTGCGGGTTCACCTGGAGCTCTGACTCCGAAAAAACTCACCTAGACGCTCTGCAGCAAACAAAACACACAGCTATCCCGCCGCCAGCCCCACACTTCCGGTTTCCTTTAAATCGGGGCTTTTCAGATTAAAAGTCTAAAAGACAGAAGGCCGCCGCCTGCAGGTCATGTAAATAATCACTACTTTTAGCGTGTATAGAGCAGCATATCTCCACCAGACTCCATGTAAATAATCACTACTTTTAGCGTGTATAGAGCAGCATATCTCCACCAGACTCCATGTAAATAATCACTACTTTTAGCGTGTATAGAGCAGCATATCTCCACCAGACTCCATGTAAATAATCACTACTTTTAGCGTGTATAGAGCAGCATATCTCCACCAGACTCCATGTAAATAATCACTACTTTTAGCGTGTATAGAGCAGCATATCTCCACCAGACTCCATGTAAATAATCACTACTTTTAGCGTGTATAGAGCAGCATATCTCCACCAGACTCCATGTAAATAATCACTACTTTTAGCGTGTATAGAGCAGCATATCTCCACCAGACTCCATGTAAATAATCACTACTTTTAGTGTGTATAGAGCAGCATATCTCCACCAGACTCCATGTAAATAATCACTACTTTTAGCGTGTATAGAGCAGCATATCTCCACCAGACTCCATGTAAATAATCACTACTTTTAGCGTGTATAGAGCAGCATATCTCCACCAGACTCCATGTAAATAATCACTACTTTTAGCGTGTATAGAGCAGCATATCTCCACCAGACTCCATGTAAATAATCACTACTTTTAGCGTGTATAGAGCAGCATATCTCCACCAGACTCCATGTAAATAATCACTACTTTTAGCGTGTATAGAGCAGCATATCTCCACCAGACTCCATGTAAATAATCACTACTTTTAGCGTGTATAGAGCAGCATATCTCCACCAGACTCCATGTAAATAATCACTACTTTTAGTGTATAGAGCAGCATATCTGGGGTCTCATTTATAAAACTGCGCGTAGGATCCTTGCTGAAAGTGTACGTACACCCAAAAGCCAAAAATAAATCTGATTTATAAAACCGTGCGCATGCACATCTGTATGTAATATTCTGTTTATAAATCACATATTACCTACAAGTGTGCATATGTGAATCAGCCTCTTATCCCTCCTTGTACATGCCCATTTTTAATTTTAATACTATGTTGATATTTAAAGAATAACTTGTGTATATTTCAACCTGGACTCTATCCCCCCCCCGTGGTTCTGTGTATGCAGTAGCATTTTGAAATACATTCTTTGAGGGGCAGGAAAACAGTGTAAAGACCTCCGAACTGGAGTGATGTGAACATTGAGTTAATATATAAATTTATTATAACTTAAATGATAATTTCATACAATCATAACTCAAGAAATGTTCTCACGATATGAACACATATACACACACACACACACACACTTACTTTCTACATTTTCAGGATTTTAAATATTTAAATAATATTTAAGAAAGAAAAGTTTGGTTATTGTTATTACTACACACATGTCAGGTTGATTTAATTATGTATACTCTATATTACATATTATGTTGTAGTTTTTCCGTTGTTGTTTTTTGTAACCGTTAAATCATTTATTTTTAATGTGTTCAGTGTTACAGAAAAAATACAGTTTTTTTAAATCTGGTGACCTACTTTAATTCTATTGGTTGCTGTTAACTTCCCGTCCAATCAGCTGTTGATGTGAGGGCAGAGGGGCGGGCCTTCGGCGGTGACGAGGAGAACGACTGTTATCCGTGATGATGAAGAGAATCAGTGGGTTGGTTCAAGATGGCGACCTGTGCAGACGTCTTATTCTGAGCTCCGAGGCTCTGACCGAGTACCAATGATTTAAATTGACTTTTTGAGACTATGTCATCTGGAGTGGAACGTTGCCCTTGCTTCCTGTAAATTCAAATGCCCAAACAAAAGGACTTTTGCTGGTTAATTTTAGTGAAATACCAACTAGCATACAAACTGTTAGGTGTTAGCCAAAGTTTTGCTAGCTAAATCAGGACACGTGTGCAGTGCACTGTGAGCTAAAGTCTTGCTAACAACCAGGACACCTATGCTGAGATGTCAAAGAGAGACACCAAGGATATGAAAAAGGGAGGCCTGATAATGGATGTGAATGTCGAAGATTCGTTCTCCGGTTTATGTACACCTCTTCCTGATACTCCCACGAGAAGCCCAATTCCTAAGAAGGTCTGCACCAAAGAAGTGGAAACGGTATCAAATGCTGACATCCTAAAAGCCATTAATGGCTTAAATGACCGTTTTTTGAAGATTGAAGAAATGGTAATGAAAAATACAGCTGAGATTATTAGAGTGCAGGAAAATGTGAAAGGGCTGGAAAACCAATGGAAAGGTACGGAGGACACAGTGAAGAAGATGAATGGCGAGATGACAATCCTGAGAGAGAAACTAGAAGAATCGAAGCGGTACAGTAGGAGAGGGAATCTTCGTCTTCTGAATCTTCCAGAAAGCAGCAACGAGGATGTGGGGAAGGAGGTGCTGGAGATTATCGCTGGAATCCTCCCAGAGGAAAAGAGCAAGCTTGGATTCATGGTGGACACCGTGTACAGGGCCGGACGTCCGAGAGAGGATAAAAGCACTCGACCCATCATCATTCAGTTCAGTATGCGCACTTTCAGATTTAAAGTATGGAGAGCCTCCCTCAACGCTGATGTCATGAAGAGAAAGAACCTCCGGATAACTGAGGATTTAAACCAACAGGAGAGACTGTGCAGAAATAAACTGTGGCCCCTTGTGAAGAAAGTGCGCCAAGACGGAAAGAAAACTAAATGGCAGGGTCCTTTAGTCATCATTAACGGTGTGAGACACACTGCATAACTTGTTATGCTTCTGTTAATGTGAGGTACAATGTTGACATTGCTTGACTTGCTTAACTTCTCTTAATATGAGGCAAAATACTCAAGTTTAATTCATCACCCATTTTTATGGGCTATTTTGTTCTTCTTATACATAATTAAAAGGGCAATATGTTCACTCCAATAGTTAAACCTAAAAACATTTTAGGAGTTTTTCGAGGTACTCATGTTCAGAGCTTTCCACCTGACGGTAAGCTAACCTCTGATAGTTTAAAACTAATATCTTTTAATGTAAGGGGTATACGTGACAGCACGTTCAGTAGACGAAAAAATGCTGATTTGATTTTTTTTACAAGAGACTCACTCGGTGGACAGTGATGTGAAATTTTGGAAAGCTCAATGGGGCGATACATGTTGAAGAGACAAACAGAGAGAGAGAGAGAGAGACTTGGAGAATTGCAGCAGAGGGTGTCGAGCAGGAAGATGGAGGTAGCAGGTGACTCCAACCACAGATCCAGACTCCACAGCTCCAGAGCCCGAAACACCTGCAGGAAGCGATAGGAGGAGAGAGGAAAGGGGCGAGAGAGCACAAGACTACGGGGGCGAGAGAGCGCAAAACTCCATGAAAGGGAAGAAGTTGAGTTAGTAACATGCATTAACATGAAGAGCTTTGTGGGTGAGAAGAAGGATTTTAATTTCTATTCTGGATTTTACAGGAAGCCAATGCAGAGAAGCTAAAACAGGAGAGATGTAATCTCTTTTCCTGGTTCCTGTCAAAACACGTGCTGCAGCAATCTGGATCAGCTGAAGAGTCTTTATGGACTTTTTCGAGCGGCCTGATAATAAAGAATTGCAATAATCCAGCTTAAAGTAACAAATGCATGGACTAGTTTTTCTGCATAGATTTTAGACAGGACATTCCTGAATTCCTGAATGTGATGAAACTATTCAGGAAACTATGGTAGGCCTGGCCACAATTTCACAGACAGGGAGATCATTCTGTGAAGGTTATTGAGAGTTTAACTCAGCAGAGTTTGATTGTGCGAAGTCAACACAAACAAAGAAATGTGTTTCCACCCTGTTTCGAACAGGGGACCTTTCGCGTGTTAGGCGAACGTGATAACCACTACACTATGGAAACTGATGAAAAGATTTTAACTGCATGTTCGTGGGGAAATGCACCATTCATATTTTACTGCAGATGTTTAAAATGCTGTTAGACATGTTCATTTTTGACACAGAGATTTTTAAAGAGAGAGATGCTTTGTCATGGATTGAGTTACAGCGAATATGTAGTAAACCTAAACATATCTACATATATTTACTGTGGCCTAAATGCTGGAATAGTATCACCTATCGATTGATTTTCCAAAAATAGAGCTTGGGCATTCCTCGGGGAGATTTTTCTACCAGCTTAGGCCTCAAGGAAGTCCCGGCGAACGCGTTGGACTACTCATGAGGGGAAAGCGGGCCTTGGCTCAGGCTGTGTTCAGCATGGGAGGAGACTCCTGATCCTAAATGGGAATACTGTCCAGCGATGGAAAGAGCACAACTCCTGGACAATTCCCACCAAGAGCAAGCACTAGGTGACAGAGGCAAGGAAAAACTTCCTTTTAAGAGGCAGAAACCTCGAGCAGAACCATGGCTCAGGGTGGGCGGTCATCTTCCCCGACCTGTTGGGGGTGAGAGAAAGAGAGACAGAGAAAGAGAGAGACAGAGAGAAAGAAAGACACACTGTTAGACTTTTTATTGTATATTTGTGGTAACTACACAGTATCATAACTGTACATGTTTTTTACAATATAATACCCTTACAGTAACTTACTGGCAACACGTTCAAGACAACCCAAAAAGTGGTGCTATACCTGTTTGCACGAATGTAATAATCTATTCAGTTGGATTAGTAATGTCAGACATGGACAAAGTGCAAACCGCAGTGCACTGCCTCTGTCTGTGGATCCTGGAGGCCGCTTGATTGATTGATATTCTCACTTATTTGAACAATAATAGAGATCTAATGTTTTATCAAACCGGGTTGGGTAAGTAACCTTTCTGTGAATTGACATGTAAGAACAATACAATGCACGTCCAGCTTCTGCATTTCCGCATGAGGCAGCTTCCCAAATTTCTAAGTAACAGGAAAATACCCTGATAAGCATACATGTGCAGCTCAACCTCAAAAAGCCATAAAGCAAAAGCTTGTGGCTTAAAGATTGAGCTCCCGCTCACAAAACATCAGTTATTCGCAGTCTCTGTGGCGCAATTCGGTCAGCGCAGTTGGCTGTTAACCGAAAGGATGGTGGTTCAAGTCCACCCAGGGACGTTTGTTGCTTAAATTACCTGGAGTGAGCCAACTCTTGGATTTATCCTTCTGCAGAAGACCATAGAGCAGCGCAAAGATAACCCAAGTGGCCTTACCTCTATTAGAAGGTACAGTTCTGCAAACCATGTACATATTAATCTTTACGGTCATTGGTATGCAGATCACTTGATGTAATACAAGCAAATACATAAGGCCCCACCCAACAGTTTTGTGATACATGGCGTGCAACAGTATGTCAATGATCAAGCTTGTTACTGTGACCAAGAAATCACCAGCAAAATGATTGATATATCATCAGTTCCGAAATTTTCTTGGATGCCAAATATTTGAATTCAAAGTCAGAATCCAATTGACATGTAAGAACAATACAATGCACGTCCAGCTTCTACATTTCCGCATGAGTCAGCTTCCCCAATTGACGTGTAAGAACAGAGTAACAGGAAAATAGCCTGATAAGCATACATGTTCAGCTCAACCTCAAAAAGCCATAAAGCAAATGTTTGTGGCTTAATGATCGAGCTCCCGCTCATAAAACATCAGACAAGCGCAGTCTCTATCTAATCTAATTATAACATCTAATCATGTTTGTTCATGTCCAAAGTGAGATTCACCCCCGTCCAATCACGTAGCGGGATGACAATGGACCTAGCCAATCATAACGCTGATTAATTGGAAAGATTGGATGACGCACCACGTACATGACGCTAACGTACCCAGCGTGCCTAGTAACGGTTTGCTGTCATCGCACTTAAGCTGACAATGTCATTAAATATATCATTAAATTCAATGGCAAGTAACCATTAAGATGTGTTTTCTGATAATTTTGCTACGTGTTACATTATGTTATATGGCATCATAGCTAACAATCGCCAATGCTAACTGTAGCGGTAGGATAGCTAATATGATCGTTCGTGTCATGTGAAATGTAAACAAACTGACGTGAACGTTACAATTGATAAATGTAACGTATCAAATATTAATATAAATAGAAAAAGCCATGTAGCTATGGTATTACTATTCTTAGGTAACTACCTGCTCCTGGGTAAATTGCAAGCTGTAGGTTAACTACTGTATTATGGCTTGTTTGTGTCATGTAAACAAACTAACGTTACGATCTACATATAATATTTTTAATATTACTATGAATAGAGAAACAATATGTAACTAACTTGCTATGACATAGCCTACTCTTTGATAACCATCTAGGTAGATTGCTACCCATTTAAAACTAACTTGATTGATTTGATAATGCAGCTGTCACTGTAGGTGTGCATTTGTGCTGTAGTGTCACAGTGTATTGTCCAAAGGATGCTCATTGTATATTGTTGTCCATATTCATATTGCCTTTAGATGAGCAATGAGCCTAAAAGCCAGAAGTCCATGGGGGAAGGAGAGCTGGATGGCAAGGTTGAGGGCGTATGCCGGCTCAGGGGTTTGGCCTACTGGAGGCAACAGACCAGCCCCTAAGCAGCGGAAGTGGCATGACCTCTATCAGAAGGTAAAATATAGCAATATATAATGATAACTTCAAAAAATATACCATACAATAGTGCAGATACTATGAATAAAACAAATTACTGTATAGCCCAGTCTGTATTCCTCCTGAACTGGTGAGTTTACATGACATAAAGCCCCAGTGGCCTAATGGATAAGGCACTGGCCTCCTAAGCCAGGGATTGTGGGTTCAAGTCCCATCTGGGGTGATGATGGGTGGGGCAGCGCGGGTGTGCTGGGCCCATAACCCAGAGGTCCATGGCTTGAAAACCATCCTCTGCTAAATGTATTTTGCTGGTGACACAATGTTAGACACTCTGAAAGGGTGATGTATCAAGAGATTATGACCCTCAACCTGATTTCCATGGTGAGATGAATCATGATATAACTGCTGGAAAAGTTGTAGACAGCCCATGAAAAGTGGCAAGTCATGTTCGGGCAGTTTACTGTCCATTTTGACAAGTCCACGTCCACTACCCTGCCATGACCCTGTAGTAATGCTGACTTTCCAGTGATGTGGGTGGGCTGTATACAGGTTTTGATCATATCCATCGGTTGCATGGACTGGACTTCAATACCCCGGTTCCACCACCTGATCGCTGTTTTGTCTTTTGGGCTCACACCTAAACACACCCGAAGCATCTCAGCCTAAAATCACCCTGCACCACAAAGGGCTCTCAAGCACTCCCAGCTGTGCTTTTGCAGAAGAGCGCCTTGTTTTCTTGTAGCTTGGAAGAAGGCTTTAGCTTATGACAAGGTAAACAAATTGCACCATAGTGCTACTCATTAGCGTGCTCACTTCAGTTATGTATCCTTTATCCTTAAAGCGAATGGCCCTCATTTATCAACCTAATGTAGAAGCCAGCCCAGATATGAGCGCAGAAATCCTCTTTCGACAGGCTTCACGTGAGATTCATGAAACGTTTGTATCACACCAATCAGAGCGTAAGAATGGCCGTACATTGATAAATGCAGGAGCTGTAAACGATCGTAATTTAAATATCATGCCCCAATATATTCTCGGTTTTGAGGCCTCGCCTCTACTATTTACTGCCCAGGAGCAGCCAGCTACCAGCAGGCACCCACGTTTACATCAACGAACAACCTCACCAAGAAAAATGCTGATATCGCCAAGAAAGCATGCATACTTTGAAAACAAAACAAGATCCAGGCAACATGGGCAAGAAATTGTAAAACATAAAACTTCATGGGTCGACGCCTGAGGCAGCGAAAGTGATTCTCATCAGGGACATCACCAAATCTTCTCAAGTCTCCACGATATTTGCTTTGATTTGCGTTACACATACCATTACCGCTAATTGATGCAGAGGAGTAACTAAACATCTGACACATTGACCAAGAGAAAGTAGGAGAGGGAGAGAAAAACGACATGGCTAACTGCTAAGCTAAAGTCGCTAGCAGCGAAGCTAAAGTACGGTAGCGTTAGCTACCAAGCGTTCGAAAACAACTGTTATTTAACGAAAGTCGCTGAAGAATGAAAAAGATCTGTGAGTGCTTAGGCAGAACTACTGAAAGAATAAGTATTTAGCCGCTGTAATAGTAAATCTAACAAATTGAACTGGTATTTAGTGAGCAGCAACACGCTATGAACACGCTACCAACACACAAGGACTGGAAAAACGGAAATATGAGGTATGCTTACCGTAGTAGTCCGTGCAGCTATGCTCACCCCTATACCACCTTTGCTAGACAATACATTTGGTGTCTTAAAGGTTGGATTTTTCCTTTTTTATTAAATTAAGGCATTAAGATCAACTTCCAAAAGATAATTTTTTAATTCCTCTTTTTAGTGAACTTCAGCATGGGTTCCTAAACGCATGCATACCACTGTATACATGTATACTTGCATGCATTTCAAAAAGTATGTACTTAAAAAAAAGTTACAGAGCCGTATTGACACAAAAAAATAATTTTACAGCAGAAAGCACAATTTTAAGGACACACAGTAGACCTACAATGAAATTGTAATTGCACTGGTGAAAATAGTAAGAACCTTCTTCATTACAAACCTGATGGTGCAGTACTTGATCCACATGGATCCACTTGCTGTCCCTCTGGCTGTTCTTCTCTCTGTCCCATTTATATTTTCTTCCTCCTCACCCTCTTCTTCATCCTCCTCACCCTCTGGAATATACCTCTCTGTGTGTTACGACTGTTGTCATATTTGTTTCTGTGATTTGCTGTGTGTGTGCATGAGTCTTGTGTTCATATTGTTTAAACATGCATAATGAGTTGTGCGATAGTGGGGAGATAACTGGTGGAAGCAGATAGGCCCAACCCATGATTGGCTGTAGCTGGGGATCACCGGATATTTAAAGAGCCAAGACGGCAGCTGCTGGTGGGCATTCCTCGTTAATATAATGGACAGTATCTCCGCCTGTCACGCGGAAAATCGGGGTTCGATTCCCCGACGGGGACGCTTTTCTACCAGCTGCTAACCAATGCTACAAGGCCTTGAGGAAGTCCCGGAAAACACGTTGGACTACTCATGAGGGGAAAGTGGCCCTTGGCTCAGGCTATGTTCAGCATGGGAGAAGACCTCTTGATCCTACATGGGAATATTGTCAAGCGATGGAAAGAGCACAACTCTATGACAACACCATTGACCTGAAGCTCGATGCTGTCATGTAAATAGTTTTCTAATCAGCAATAAATATAACAATTTCTGATCAACCCATATCAATTGCATGCTTAAAATAACATACTGGTTAAAGCCCCGCCCATTTCAAGATAACCCAACCCACTTCCGGGTTAAATTCTGTCCACTTCCGGGTCTGGCCCTGCCCAGTCCAGATACAGATAATTCATATGGTTAACAGATACAGATAATGCTGTACTCACTCATCCTTAGACACTTCTTGAGTTAATCTTACACTTTTTTGCCTGTACATATGTAACTACAGCTCTGGTTTAATAAAGGACTAATGTTGGAACAGCTACGCTCATTATTGTAAGTGCAATGATAAGTTGAAGTCTAACAAATACTTTATCAAACCATAGGAATGTGTCCCAGGTAAGGTGAGGAATTAACAATGTAAAGATCAACAAGCCACACACACATATGTTCAAGTTTGATTAATTCAATAAATTGTCTTAAATCCTCCAGCCATTTTCATTTTATACCAACATTTGCAGCATCCTGAGCATTTTTGGTAAGGTTACTACAAAAACGTAGCCTCAGAGTAATTTTATTTTACTGAAAAGTTTCCTTTTAATTTTTAAACATAAAAAAAGATATTGCAACATACAAAAGACAACTTTTATCGCAAGACAAAAAAAAGCTTTTTACAAAAGCTCCCGCAAAAATTTGGCATTTTGGGCTGCAATACTCTCAAAAAAAGACCACAAAGCTCTGGAGGGACTGATGTGTCAGTCTGCTGAAAAGTACAATAATGACCCATTACCCCCGGTGTGTGGGCCTGTTAATGCTGGAGAGCACAATGTGATCTTTTACATGTCTCTGGTGCGGTGTGCATTTCCATGTGTTGGAAAGCACAATGTTACCATTACACACGGTAGTTTGCAGCTGCGATTTGTATGATTGTGCGTTTGTGGGGGGCCGTGTATGTGTGCGGGTGTTTTAGTGGGTGTTTTCATGTGCTCATCTGCTGTAAAGCACCATAGTGCTCCATTGGACCACCAGGTCAAAATTAACCTAGGAAAACCAAACACTATGTATTTAAAACCCTAAAATTCAATTAAATCTGTAGTTTTACTTGCGAAGATTATTGATTACCACCCATGTTATTTTTGGTTAATAGAAACTCATTTCTGATAAAGAAACTTAACATAAGTCAAATGTGACCCCAAGACAAAAGGAAAACAAGTTTTATACTGATACTCAACCCTACTAGTGGGTACTTGCCATGCTGACTGTTGTAGTTAATCTTAACAGCAACAGTGTTGATTCCAAAGTGATCCCTTTTTGTGCAATTGTTTTAGTTTGGAGGAATGCATCAAGTAATGGCAAAGGGAAACCATTGTGATTTCTGACAGATGAAATCATTCATAGCTTAGAATTTAATTAGAGAAGTACGGTAAAATCAGTTTAGTTTAATATCAGCACAGACATAAGTAGGTACATTCAGAAACATGTCAAAGCAGCATCAGGTTGACAAGGGAACGGACGTCAGGTTGGCGGAGGGAACAGACGTCTGGTTGGCCGACTTCTGGCTGGCCGGCTGGTCGCCCAGCGTCTGGTTGGCGGACGTCTGGTTGGCCGGCTGGTTGCCCAGCGTCTGGTTGGCGGACGTCTGGTTGGTCGGCTGGTCGCCCAGCGTCTGGTTGGCGGACGTCTGGTTGGCCGGCTGGTCGCCCAGCGTCAGGTTGCCGGACGTCTGGTTGGCGGACGTCTGGTTGGCCGGCTGGTCACCCAGCGTCATGCTGGTTTTTAGCTGTTTGGGTCCGTTCAGGGGCAATTGAACATCTTCAAGTTTTTGAATAGCTGCCTCAGCTTCTACTTCGTTGGTTTCCAGTTGTGCTGAAAAATAATAATATGTAGAATGTTTAAGTTACAACTACCCTTGACATTAATACTGTAAAGAATTAACCATTAAGGCTTCTTTATTTTTTAATAAAAAGCAAATCAAGTATTAGCTAAAAGAAAACAAGGTGCTCTTCTGAAAATGCAAAATCTAAATCATTTCAGCCATGACTCTAAGTGGTTGTGTATGCCATATTTAAAGTGATTCCCTCTAGGCGTTCAGAGATATTGCATTCACAAGAATCAGATGGACAGACATGAGGATACAGTCACCTTAAAACTTTGACCTCCAAAATCTCATCAATTGATCTGCAAGTTTAAGTGAAAGGTTTTGCAAAATTTGAAGAAATTCCTTCCTCCCTCCTGTGTTATCACGTTCACAAGAATGGGAAGTGTGTGGTATGTGGTATTCCAAGTGTGATCAGAAGAACTGGAAAAAAACTAGAACTATAAAGAACAAACCTTTCTTGAAAAAATCTTTATTGTGCTCACATGGGCCCTCATTTATGAAACATGGGTAAGACCTAAAACAGGTGTAGGACGGGCGTACACCGATTCCTATGAAATGTTCGGCATTTATCAATTTGAACGTGAGCGTAGGGTAAGAAAAAATCTCACGTCTGGTCTGACCTTGTGTACGCAAGTTGGCGCAGACACTGTCACCACATTTAAGAGTAAACTTAAAACTCTCCTCTTTGATACAGCCTATAGTTAGGGAGTGAGGAGTCGAAGTGATCGCCTAGACCGGCGGGGGAGGGTGTATAGCCGCAAACATGGCACCCCTTCTCGCCTTCATAGTTGTCAGATTAATTTACCATATAATCAATTATATAATAAAACTAGAGGAAGGCAGTGCAGTACATCCCACCATCAGGAGTGGAAATGAAAAGGAGGGTCAAGATACCAGAAATCCCTGTGGCCGCCAACGGGGACATAATGCCAGCCAGAGTGGAGCAGGAGGACTCCATGCCTCAATCAGTCGCACAGCCTGAGGATACTCCCTCGCTGTCACACACAGCGCCCCTTCACCATTGCCGCTGCCCCGGCCCCCAGCCTCCACACCACGGGCCGTCACACCTTCAGCTGTGTGTTCACCATGGCCAGTGCACATGAGGGCACAGCCTGATTATCTGAAGGACTTCGTTCCCTGATTACCTGAATGAATGTGTGTCTGATTTCCTGAAGAATGTTGTGTTTACTTTCAAGTTTGAACCACTAGAGAGGGGAAAATATTATGTCCGTTCAGGACCAATTGAGCTGTGTTCGTTTGTTTATGCCTTAACCTGTGTTAGTTTGCGTGATATACAGTTGTTTTGTTACATTTGTGCAAACAAGTAAAGCATGGCTTCGCAGGTTGTTGTGGCCGAGTGGTTAAGGTGATGGACTAGAAATCCATTGGGGTCTCCCTGCATACGTTTGAATCCTGATGACAACGAAAAGGCATCACATTGCAGATATGCCTTTATGAACAACATTGTATTATCTCATAGGTACTGGAAGCCAACTGTCTTCACCCATGTATCTCTTAGCATTTATTTACAGTCTCAATGCCCAGATGTGTTACAAGATTTGCAATGAACATTATATTGTCCAACAGAAAGGCAACAGATGTGTTACTTTTTGACTATGATTTATATTGTAGCAGTGCAATCGTTTTGCCCAGGTTTGATTTCCAGCCACTGCAGTTGCATTTACAGGTTTTGAAGCCGTATACAACATTAATATTACATGTTTTACCCAGGTTTCTTCTTTTAGTGATATTTTAATATCCTTGCGGGAGTCATTCCAAAAGGATTAATAAAGATAAGTCTAGGTCTATCTTCTATCTATCTATCTATCTATCTAAAAAGTCAAAAAATCTGAAGATCTTCAGGGGTTATAGCTCAGTGGTAGAGCACATGCAGTGGTAGAGCGATGGAGCATAGCTGCCTTCCAAGCAGTTGACCACACACACCACATTTCTCTTTAGACAAACTTGTGGCAATGGACTCTTAGTCTTATAAAAACATGGTAATGCAATCCAAAGCATTTAATATTAGCAGAGGATAGTTTTAATCCACCTCTGGTTTAGGAGTATTTTTGACTCCATAATAAATGCTTTGTTAAAATTAGAGGCAATAAATGAGTATATCACATTGAACACTTGTGTTTGGGTGTTTTTTTAAAAACAGGGCATTGCGAGTACAGATATAAATAAAAAATATAGTCGGCTACAATATAATCAATCCCCCAGTCGGAGCGGGTTAATGTGGCTCGGGAAAGGGAAGTTTGGGGTCCCCTGCGGGAGCTACCAATACCAGATAAACAGACGAAGATGGATGGATGGATGAACTGATGATGAATAATGCATGAAGCAAAAATTAATAATGATAAACAAAAAAATAATAATGATAAACAATAAATTAATAAGGATGAAGTCTTAGGATTTCTGGATGGGGCCGTGGCTGCTGTTATGTGTATAGCTGTAAATCTGCTCCCTAAAAACAATAACAGGTCCGGCACTCCTTTCCCTCTTTTCTCCTTTGGCTTCTTCATCACTCTTCTTTGCACTCGTTCCCACTTGGACCTCAGTAGGAAATTAAAGATGGCTCGTTCCAGGTCTAAAATCTCTTTTCTGGGTGGGATCAAAACAGAGCTGATTAGTAAAAGCAAAGGTAAGCAAAAGCAAGTACAAAAGGCTCTTGGCCAAACAGCAAAGCCCACCAAAAATAGTTTCAACTCATCTGCGTTCCCCTCCAAGGAAGTCTTTAGTAAAAGGCAAAAGACTTTCGTTATAAAATGAAAACAGCCGTCTGCTCGAGAGCAGCCGAAAACCCTAGTCGACCCAGTTCAAACCATCGCGGTAAGCCTCGCTGGGTGTCCAAACTAAAAAGATAAGAGGGAACTTGGTAGACTCCTTACTGATGTTTATATCTGTACTCACAATGCCTTTTTTTTAAAACACCAGTCAATCACAAGTGTTACATGCAAATAATCAATGTGTGAGTAATCAGGAAGCTCACATAAAAGATAGTGGCAAGGTCTACCAAATGTTTAACTTTACAACCCGTAACTGTTGGAACCTTGGTTGCCACAGGTTCACATCACAGATTATCCAGCCCATAAAACATTAACAGCAGAGCAGAGTGGCGCAGCGGGAGCATGCTGGGCCCATAACCCAGAGGTCGATGGATAGAAACCATCCTCTGCTAATTCCCATGCGTTGTATCAGCATTAAGTCTATTTTCAGTCTGTTGATGTTTAACAATGCTTCTATTGCTGCAAGTGTCTGAAGTGAAATGTCTCCACCTGCTGAAGAGTAAACTTAATTTCAATTCAATTTCAAGTTCAATTTATTTATAGTATCAATTCACAACAAGAGTTATCTCAAGACACTTTACAGATAGAGTAGGTCTAGACCACCCTCCAGAATTTATAAGGACCCAACAGTTTCCTCCAGAGCAAGCAACAGTGCGACAGTGGCGAGGAAAAACTTCCTTTTAGGCAGAAACCTCGGACAGACCCAGGCTCTTGGTAGGCGGTGTCTGACGGGCCGGTTGGGGTTACAATGAAAAGTGGCAATAACAGTCCCAATAAAAATAGTAGTTGTTAGTAGTCCTTTGTAGTATGCACAGCAGAGCGTAGCAGGAAGAACATGGCATCGCAGAGCGTGTTGCGGGACCATGGCGACAGCTGCAACCTTGATTTTGGAGCCTCCCTGATCCAAGGAAACATGCTGGGGGAAAAAGAACATAAGGACTCCGGGGAATGACTCCCCAGAGCTAGGTTAGTAACAAGCATTTCTGGGACATGGATGCACATAATTGGAAAGATAGAAAGATAGAGGAGAGAGGAACTAGGTGTGTCACAGGAAGTCCCAGCTGTCTAAAACTATTACAGCATAACCAGGAGAGACAGTGTAAAGAGAGGAGCCTGGTCAGGCTACAACTCTCCCCAAACCCTCCCTTGGTTAGGGTAGGGGGAGAGACACTTAGGGTTAAGGTCAAGAGGGTCAGGGTTAAGGTCAGGAAGGTCAAAGTGGGGGATAGGATACAGACCCGGGTTAGGGTAGGGGGAGAGAAAGTTAGGGTTAAGATCAAGACGGTCAAAGTGGGGGATGGGATACAAACCCTGGTTAGGGTAGGGGGAAAGAAAATTAGGGTTAGAGTCAGGAAGGTTAGAGAGGGGGATGAGATACAAACCCTGGTTAGGGTAGGGCATATTATTATATATGCCCTAACTATAAGCTTTATCAAAAAGGAAAGTCTTAAGCCTACTCTTAAATGTGGAGACGGTGTCTGCCTCCCAAACCCAGACTGGAACCTGGTTCCACAGGAGAGGAGCCTGATAGCTCAACGCTCTGGCCCCCATTCTACTTTTAGATACTCCAGGAACCACAAGTAACCGTGCATTCTAGGAGCGTAGTGCTCTTGTAGGGTTGTAAGGTACTATGAGCTCTTTAAGATAAGATGGTGCCTGACCATGAAGAGCTTTGTAGGTGAGAAGAAGGATTTTAAACTCTATTCTGGATTTTACAGGAAGCCAGGGCAGAGAAGCTAAAACAGGAGAGATGTGATCTCTTTTCTTGGTTCCTGTCAGAACACGTGCTGCAGCATTCTGGATCAGCTGAAGAGTCTTTATGGACTTTTTTGAGCAGCCTGATAATAAAGAATTGCAGTAATCCAGCCTAGAAGTAACAAATGCATGGACTAGTTTTTCTGCATCATTTTTAGACAGGATATTCCTGATTTTTGCAATATTACTTAGGTGAAAAAACGAGATCCTTGAAATTTGCTTTATGTGGGAATTAAAGGACATGTCCTGATCAAAGATAACTCCAAGATTCCTCACAGTGGTGCTGGAGGCCAGGGTGATGCCATCCAGAGTAACTATCTCTTTGGATAATGCGTCACGGAGGTGCTTGGGTCCTAGAGCAATAACTTCAGTTTTATCTGAGTTTAACATTAGAAAATTACAGCTCATCCAGGTTTTAATATCCTGAAGGCACATTTGAAGTTTAGCTAACTGATTAGTTTCATCCGGTTTGATTGATATATATAATTGCGTATCATCTGCATAACAATGAAAATTTATGGAGTGCTTCCTGATAATATTGCCTAAAGGAAGCATATATAAAGTGAACAGGATTGGACCGAGCACAGATCCTTGTGGGACTCCATAACTAACTTTGGCGTGCACAGAGGATTCATCGTTAACATGAACAAACTGAGATCGATCTGATAAATAAGACTTCAACCAGCTCAGAGCAGTCCCTTTAATACCAATGAAATGTTCCAATCTCTGTAATAAGATATGATGGTCAATGGTATCAAATGCACCAATCTGGTTTTACAGCTGTTTCTAAGGTTCCTGAGTTTAGAGATAAGTCAGTGCCAGTTAAAGGCAGGTCTTTAATTTTGCTTCTAATAGTTATAATTTTATCATTGAAGAACCTCATAAAGTCGTTACTACTAAGAACTATGGGAATACTTGGCTCAGTAGAGCTGTGACCTTCCGTTAGCCTGGCTACAGTGCTGAAAAGAAACCTGGGGTTGTTCCTATTTTCCTCTATTAATGACGAGTAGTACGCTGCTCTGGCATTACGGAGGGCCTTCCTATACGTTTTAAGACTATCTTGCCAGATTAAACAAGAATTTTCCAATTTAGTGGGACGCCAAATCTTCTCAAGTTTCCTCGATATTTGCTTTAATTTGCGAGTTTCAGTGTTATACCATGGAGCTAACCGTCTTTGTTTCATTATCTTCTTTTTTAGAGGGGCAACTGAGTCAAGTGTCATTCGCAGCGAGCCTGCTGCACTATCAACAAAATGATCAATTTGGGAGGGACTGGAATTAGCATAGGAGTCCTCCGTTACTTTGTGACTTGGTATTGAATTAAATGCTAATGGAATCACATCCTTTAGCTACAGCACTGTCAGATAGACATCTTGTAAAGCAGGTTTTGCATAATGACGTGTAGTTCAGCAGTACACAATGACATGTCAAGTTTATTTCATCCATAAAAATGGAATCTACAGTGCTTATACCCGCCGTAACACCCATAAAAACTGGAGCTTTATACAATAAATATACTACACTACAGTAAAAGTAAAGTAATAAATACAGTAAAATAGAAAATGTAAAACATGTACATTTAAAGTGCTTGTTGTGCTGTCTGATAGTCTGAGGTATGAAAGAGAGAGCATACCGCTTAGTTTGTGTCACAGGAGGTCTTAGTCTACCACTACGCTCTATAACCCTACCAGTCAGATTACCACAGGAGGTCTTAGTCTACCACTACGCTCTATAACCCTACCAGTCAGATCACCACAGGAGGTAATATCTCTCTTAATAGGTGTTAAAATGGACCAGGAGATTTATTTTTCGCTACCTTCGTTCAGCTTTTCTACACTCTCTTTTTTCTGTTCTCACCAGTAGGACATTTCCCCATGGAGATCTTTTCTTACCAGAGACAACTTTGACCTTAGTGGGAGCAATGGCATCAATAGCATTTGTAATTTTACAGTTGAAATGATCTACAAGCTCAGTCACTGAGAGCCCAGAAAGGGTGGGTGTGGAGGAGAAAAGCTGAGTAAATGTTTCACTGGTGTTTTCAGTGATATACCGTTTTCTGATTATCTTTGTTTGGACACTTTTGGGCACAGAGATAGTGCCGCTGAAGAAAACACAGGAATGATCAGAGAGAGCAACGTCAGTCACCACAGCAAACAGGTGAAAAGAATGATTTTAAATTCTAATCTGGAATCTTCTCTGCATCAGGAAGCCGATGCAGAGAAGCTAAAACAGGAGAGATGTGATCTCTTTTCCTGGTTCTTGCCAAAACATGTGCTGCAGCATTCTGGATCAGCAGAAGAGTCTTTATGGACTTTTTTGAGGAGCCTGATAATAAAGAATTGCAGTAATCCAGCTAAGAAGTAACAAATGCATGGATTAGTTTTTCTGCATAATTTTTAGACATGATATTCCTGCATTCCTGAAGGTGATGACTACTGCACTGAGGAAACTTTGGTAGGCCTGGACACGACTTCACGACAGGAATATTTTTCCGTGTAGGTTAATTAGAGTTCAAATCAGCAGAGTTTGATTGTGCGAAGTCAACATGAGCAAAGAAATGTGTTTCCGCCCTGTTTCCAACAGTGGACCTTTCGCGTGTAAGGCAAAAGTGATAACCACTACACTACGCAAACTGAGGAAAAGAGGCTGTTTGCATGTTCGTGGGGAAATGCACCATTCATATTTTAGTGTTAATGTTTAAAATGCTGTTAGACATGTTAATTTTTGACACATAGAGATTTGAAATGCTGTTACACCTACTGACACATAGATATTTTAAACTGGATTCAGTCACAGATGCTTTTTCATGGATTTGAGTGACAACGAATATATAGTAAACTTAAATATATCTACATGTATTTACTGTGGCATAAATGCTGGAATAGTACCACCTATCGATTGATGTGCCAAAAATAGAGCTTGGGCATTCCTCGTTAGTATAATGGACAGTATCTCTGCCTGTCACGCGGAAGATCGGGGTTCGATTCTCTAACAGAGAGATTTATCTACCAGCTTAGTCCTCGAGGGAGTCCCAGCAAATGCGTTAGACTATTCATGAGGGGAAAGCAGGCCTTGGCTCAGGCTGTGTTCACCATGGGAGGAGAACTCCTGAACCCAAATGGGAATATTGTTAAGCAATGGAAAGAGCACAACTCCTGGACATGAACAACACCTCAGGAGGTGGGAGAGTGTCAAGTCTGGGCACTTTAGAATTCCTTTTATGCTCTTTGCAGATGCTGTGGTTCTGTTGGCATCATCAGGGAGTGATCTACAGCGCCCACTGGGTCAGATTTAAGTTTCCTGCAAGGAAATTGAAATATCACTGAATAAAAGAAGAAACCTGGGTAAAACATGTAATGTTAATGTTGTATATGGCTTCAAAACCTGTAAATGTAACTGCGGTGGCTGGAAATCAAACCTGGGCAAAATGCTTGCACTGCTATAGTATAAATCATAGTCGAAAAGTAACACACCTGTTGCCTTTCTGCTGGATAATACAACGATCACTGCAAATCTTGTAACACAGATTGAAAAGAAATACAATGGTGGAGACTGGTGGCTTCCAGTACCTATGAGATAACACAATATTGTACATGAAGGAACATCTGCAATTTGGTAAACTGTGATGTGTCATTGGTTTGCTACCACTCTTAAAGAAAGCCTCTCGTTGTCAGCAGGATTCAAACCTGCGCAGAGAGACCCCAATGGATTTCGAGTCCATCGCCTTAACCACTCGGTCACGACAACCTGAAAACCAGAGTCATACCTGTTTGCACAAATGTTCATAAACTTTTCAATTGGTTAGTAGTAGTTACCAGACATGGGCAAAGTGCAAATTGTAGTGTGCTGCCTGTGTCTGTGTATCCTCATGGAGGCAGCTTGATTGATTGATATGTTCCCTTATTTGTACCATAACAGAGATCTAATATTTTATCAAATCGGGTTGGGCAAGTAACCTTTCTGGTTACTTCTTGACAAATAAAGCAACTAATCACACAACGAAATCTAGTGCGATGGCTGGGAATCGAACACAGGTCAACTGCTTGGAAGGCAGCTATGCTAACCACTATACCACCATCACTGCACAACTCATAGTAATGTCTTTAAAGGTTGGATTTTTCCTTTTCATTAAAGTAAGGCATTAAGATCAATTTTCAAAAGATGATTTTTTAAATGCCTGTGGGCGTGGCAGGCAACCTACAGTATTTGGGTGCGCTGCTCTGATTCACCTGTGTAGAACGTTGCGTTGCACCTGTCTGCTTTTGGCACTCGCCGGTAAAATCATAATAAATTAATATTTTTTTTATTCGGGGTGGCCAGCGACATTTCTCGGCCTCTGTGTAGAACCGCCACTGAAGGCACATCTGCGATTTGGTATAATGTGATGTGTCGCCTAGACCGGCGTGGGAGGGTGTATAACCGTAAACATGGCACCGCGTCGCTTCTCTGCTTCTCTTCATAGTTGTCAGATTAATTTACCAAAATCATGTTTGTCGCTGTGGTCCTGCTACACATTCTGCGATGCCCTGTTACATCCTGCTAGGCCAAATTACAACAGCAGTTATCTCACTGCGCTTCTCAAAAAACAGCAAGTCTAGACCATACTCTGTGATGTTATTTACAGAAATCCAACAATTCGCACCAAGAGCAAGAACTAAGCGTCAGAGGCAAGGAAAAACTTCCTTTTAAGAGGCAGAAACCTCAAGCAGAACCATGGCTCAAGGAGGACGGTCATCTGCCTCGACCGGTTGGGGGTGAGTGAAAGAGACAGACAAAGAAAGAGAGAGACAGAGAGAAAGACAGACAGAGAGAGAGACATAGAGAATTGCAGCAGAGGGTGTCGAGCAGGAACGCGGAGGAAGCAGGTGACTCCAACCACAGATCCACACTCCACAACTCCAGAACCAGAAACACCTGCAGGAATCTTAAGGAAGAGAGAGGAGAGGGGCTAAAGAGCACAACACTACGGGGCGAGTGAGCCCAAGACTCTGGGAAAGGGAAGAAGTCGAGTTAGTAACATGCAATATCAGATCACCTCAAATGGAGACACTGATGATTATTGTGTTCATAAGTGCTTCTCTTTGGGGTTGTGAGTTCATCATCATCACCCGATTTGATAAAACATTAGATCTCTGTGATG
>JAQOOF010000462.1:17500-26567 GCA_029931835.1 Etheostoma nigrum | reverse complement strand
GTTTTAAACAAATAGATATACTGTGTTTTAGTGGTAAATACGTGTCTCTATCTTCAGCAAATAACCAATATCTCAATTATTGATATAAGACACAGGAATATGGTTCAAAGAATAACTATGGTATTTGTATAGCTAAGGTTTTGTAAATGACAAAATGTTTTCAACCTTAATATATTCAGGGGGTTATTTATAATATATAAGCAAAGAATACAGTTTGTCCTTACAGACAGTTTATTTCACTTTATGAAGGTTTAACATGTACAAAAAAAGCATGTACAAAACTTTTTGATGCAAACAATGTGGGTGAGAGAAAATCAATACAATGTAGTAGTGTAACTAATTTTACACTTGTACTACTCAAGTAACAAGAACTGAATATGTGCACTCTGGTGTGAAGGAATAGCGCTCCACAGCAACACGGTCCAACTACACTTTTATTCTAGTATAAATATAGATCTGGACGTCAATTTATTTTTATGTACTTTAATAACAGTTTTTTAATTATACACTTTATAACACCAAATTATATATTTGGAAATGTACCAGATTTAGTTTTTACAGGCCAATGTTTGTGATAAAAGTTAGATCAAATGTGTTATGTATGTGTTTCCAATCTTTTTAAATAATTTAACTTTAATGAACTAAAAATACTTTCCTTAATAATTTATTTAATTATGAGTGTTACCAAATAGAACATAAACAATATGGATAATTCAAAAATATGATAATTAGGTTTTTGCCAATTGAAAATATCAAATCAAATGTGTGAGAGAGAGAGACAGGAGAGGAAGAGCAAGTGTGAGCAGAGAAACTCACAGATCCATAAAACAGAAAGATTAGGTTCCGATCAACCCAGTAATCCAACAACAAATATCAGATAGCAGTATCTGAAAATCATGTCCCAACAAATAGTTATCAAAAATATTGTTCCAATACTCAGAGGGAGACTTGCAAAGTTGAAATGCAAGTGAGATAGAAACTTGCAAAGTTGAAATGCAAGTGAGATAGAGTAGAGGGATAGAATGATAGAATGTCCAAAATTTAGATAGAGAATTAGATTTGACAGGAGAGATAGAAAACCTTAAATTTAGTGATGAGGTAGAGAGTGATAGGAGAGAGGTGAATGATCTCAAATAGATGGAGAGGGAGAGAAGCTGGAGGCCAGCGCACCTGTAACACAAAATGGAAACATGCATTAGACATACAGAACACAAAGATTATTACATGAAAAGTGATTGCATTGAATATTTTTTTAAATCAAGGATGGAAATTTGGATTTTATTAGTGTCATTGTTTCACTACTTTAATAAGTGTCTCAAGGAAATCTCTGTAGTCACTGACTTCTGTGTTCAATAGGGGTGTCACGATTCTCCAAAATCCTCCATTTGATTAGATTTTCGAGTCTAAGGTTACGGTTCCATTCCTGATTATTACTTTATTTTTTTTAAAGCACAGGTTGCTATACCATTTTTAGACCAGACGTTTATGCAATATAATCTAACCTTTGTTTGCAATGTACCCACTACATTGTCAAATTTAAAACAGTAACAACATAATGTAACAATAACTTATATCTTAAATCAATAAAGTTAAAAGAAAAAGAAAAGCTTGCAGATAATGCTGAGAACAGAGTCTTCGGAGCACAGCAGTGTTTGGTAACTCTGATAGCTGCTAATGTGCAATGGTAAAATACACAGACTATAGTACACACACATAACAGAGCTTGTAAACTGTGGCTTTTTTTGCGACAATGCAAACATTGTCAATATAACTCACTGGAAATCCAAAATACTTATGAGTGCAGATGTGTATAGTAAGGTTAGATAGTAGTAGTATTTACTGCCAAATAAAGTGTAGGGGAACAAATGTCATAGCAACAATATCATGTATGTGAACATACTGTTGAGTTGCCACAACACTGAAGGTCCAGCACGGATGTCGAGAGTCTTGGGGGGAAAGAGGGGATTTTCAGCTTAATTTTACAAGACAAGAAATTCACAACAGTAATTTATTTAATTACATAGTCTGTATGTGTGTGTGTGTGGCTTTTTTCTAAACAAAACTTAGTTTACTTACTTAGCTTACTTTAAGTTTACAGATGCTAAATAGTTATCTGCAGTCAAGTTATGTGATGCATTAGCAATTTTAGTTATAGCATTACTATACTTACCAACCAATTACGTACAGCAGTACCAATGTTCTGTTAAGACAGTGATAAACTGAGTTATTGGGCTGAACGACATTGTTACATGATATATGTTACATATGCATATGTAACAGTGTTTGTTTGTGGCAATAGCTAGCTTAAGCACTAACATGTTGTTTTATAACAGTTAACAAAAAGGTACAATTAGCTAAAAACAGCTAACAATAATATAACCAAGGTGCTATCATTAGCTAATATTAGCGCCAATGCTAACGCTAGCTTAGCGCGCTAGCTAGCTAATATTAGCTAATGATAGCACCTTGGTTAAATTATTATATACTAATATAAACACCGATGTTAATGCTAGCTTAGCGCGCTAGCTAGCTAATATTAGCTAATGAAAGCACCTTGGTTATATTATTATATACTAATATTAGCGTCTAGCTTAGCGTGCTAGCTAATAGGCGCTAATATTAGTATATAATAATATAACCAAGGTGCTATCATTAGCTAATATTAGCTAGCTAGCGCGCTAAGCTAGCGTTAGCATTGGCGCTAATATTAGCCAATTATAGCACCTTGGTTATATTATTATATACTAATATTAGCGCCTAGCTTAGCGCGCTAGCTAATATGTGCTAATATCGGTATATAATAATATAACCAAGGTGCTATCATTAGCTAATATAAGCTAGCTAGCGCGCTAAGCTAGCGTTAGCATTGGCGCTAATATTAGCCAATGATAGCACCTTGGTTATATTATTATATACTAATATTAGCGCCTAGCTTAGCGCGCTAGCTAATAGGCGCTAATATTAGAATATAATAATATAACCAAGGTGCTATCATTAGCTAATATTAGCTAGCTAGCGCGCTAAGCTAGCGTTAGCATTGACGCTAATATTAGCCAATGATAGCACCTTGGTTATATTATTATATACTAATATTAGCGCCTAGCTTAGCGCGCTAGCTAATAGGCGCTAATATTAGTATATAATAATATAACCAAGGTGCTATCATTAGCTAATATTAGCTAGCTAGCGCGCTAAGCTAGCGTTAACATCGGCGCTAATATTAGCTAATGATAGCGAAGTATAATTTTCCAAGCTGTAACGTTTCGCCCTTTATTCGTGTTTGCATTCTGTATGAGGTAGAAAGCGACGCCAGCCATTTTTTTTAAAAACACAACATATGTATTTCTACCGTTCAAAAACGTTATTAGATAACAGACAGGCTAGGCCACTTACCGCAGAAGGTTTTAAACCACAATGACGACTGCTCCAAAGCTTCGCAGTTACCTTTCATGAGGCATTCAGGGAAAGTCCGACATTCCAGTGCCGAGTGAGTGAGTAAGTGAGTGAGTGTGTGAGAGAGAAAGAGACAGAGAGAAATGCTAAACTGGATGAATATTTTAAATCAGTAAGAATTTGAAAAAGAATGGGTTTAACTAAGTTGAATAACACCACTAATGTAAAAACAAGGAATACATTTTAAAAAATGCTTTTAACGCTAAAGCTAAACTGCATTGCTGGTAAAAATATGAAAGAATCAGATTTATTTTCCAGGTATGACGACACATACGAGGAATTCAGCTTTGGCTTGTCATTGGTCACGATGCGCTCATACATACAAAAACAAACCACAAAACAAACAATATATACAACCTAATATATACACACACACACACTCTAAACAGAAGAAGAAGAAGTTCTAAGAAATCTTGCACCAATGATAAAAGCACTGATTATTTACATGGAGTCTAGTGGAATTCGCGGAGTTTGCACTGCCTACTTTTCTCTGTCTCTCCCCTATTGGTTAAAACCTTTCTCTATGACATGGTGGCAATTACTGTTCCAACAGCATTCATAAATATCTAAATATTATAAATACAATGAAAACATGTTGCAAACATTTAGACTTTTATTACATTTTCAAAAACATAACTTCATACATACAAAACACAACAAGGCTTTACAACACATAACACCTCTCCCCCCCAACAAAATTAATTTATTCCTCCCCCTTCACTACCTCGGCCTTAGTGACCCTCTTCCCCTTCACGTGTAGTTTTACATAAAATGGCAACTTAACCATTTCCCCCTGAAGAGGGGTCCAAAGGTCCTCCTCAATATGAAAAACCTTTTCTCCCTCAGTCAAAAGTTGAAGCATTCCCTCTTTACCCTCCATCTCCATGGTCCCTAATGCGCTCACGACAATCACACTGTCGGTCTCCTGTAGGGAAGAAATAAACCTTTGTTCAGACAGGGAAGACCACCAGCATCTTTACAACACATATTTGTGCAAATATGTAAGGACAGGACGATCACAATGGCTGGAATTAAGTCTGACATTTTTCACTTCACTATTATTTAAACAAGGTAAAAATCTTAAAACATTTTAAGCATACATATAAGAAGACTATAATAATAATAATAATAATAGTAATAATAAAAAATACTTAATGGCTCTTTACTGATTACAGGTAATTATTCAAGTTTGTTAAATATTAATTATTTTGTAAATTATTATACATGACTTTCTTGGATTTTAAGGTGTATACTGCTGCATGTTCATGTGTGTTTTTCATGTTTACATTAACAATCAAATAATGTATAAAATCATATAAACGTCATCATAAAACCTACCTCACAAACTGTAAAGTTTGTGGACTGGACACGGTAGCCGTACGAGGACTGGTGTCCCTTGAGGTGTGTCAGCCTGGCCTCGTCGCCTATGTCAAAGGAGAACAGGGCTGCCTCCCGCCACAGAGCGATGGACACCTGTGCTTTGTCCTTTAAAAAAATAAAAAGAAAGAAAGAAAAATTTAAGAATTGCTCCCATTTCCATGAATATTTCCCCAAAATAAAAACAAAAGTATCAACTATATGAAGCTGTAGGCCATGTTGACAAGCTGACATTAAATAGCTTACCTGCTCCAGTACCACAGTCCTCAATGGCACCGTGTCCTTTCCCACCTTCACCATTTTTACTGCAGAGATCTAAAAACAATACAATGTATCATTGTCAAATAGACATGTTGTACTAACAAGCCCATAATATAATTTTTTTTCAACACTTACCTCTACCACCTCTCCCTGTACTGTGAGGAACCCCTCTTTACTGTTTCCGTCTTTGATTGCAGTTGGTGTTGAGGTGGGGCACAAAAGTTGTTCTGCTCTTGTGCGCAGCTCCTCTCTCACCTCCACCGGGGCAGACCTGAAGAACTGGGTTTCTTTGGTTATGTTAATGCCAAATGGTGGGCCCTCACCACGCAGGCAGTAGCCACGCATTATATATGCTCCGCCTTGGCTGACTCTTCCTGCGAAGGCCTCAAATAAGGTTATTTTAATCAGGCTGCACCCGTCACTAAGGATGACAAGCCGGTTGAGTTTGGTTGTCAAGGCCTTGGCAACCCCACTCTCCTCATCAAAACCCCATGACACCACCCGCCTCTCATCCCTCATCGCCACCACAGTGACGTGGAGTGGAGGAGGCCGGGAATAAGGGGTCTGTGGGCGCTCAGATACAACTTTTTGAAGTGCCATTCTAAAATAAATACAAAGAGAGCTTAATTAGAAAATACACACACACAAAACCTCACCCCTGCATATATTTTCCAATATATATTTTATTTTGATGAATGCTGCCAAATTATCCGCAGACACTAAACATTAACAGCCTATAGACAACAATTTTCCCCTGCAGTCTAGTTAATTTGAGACACTGCTAGACTACGCCCTAGCTAGTTTCATGAACTTTCTTCACATAAGGGTTTAAGGGCACAAAACAAGGCTAACAGGTTACATATACTATTAGCCCTTATTTATAGATAAAATAGTCTCTCTAATAAATATCAGTAGGCAGTCAGTAATAATCAGTAATAATGAATTATTCCCTTAACCTAAGAACAAAGTTAGCCTAGTGTGAGACAGAGTATAGAATAATTTACAGTTAGCCATTAGTATAACAATTTTTTATTAAGGTTTAATGTAATGTTGATAGCCTACATGTTAATATTAACTTAATTTAGAAGTAAATAGTCTGTATCATTAATATTATAGCTTTTTACCTAAGGAGACAGACAGTAGGCTAGACATAAGCTAGGTTACACAAAAACAAAGATTTCTATTTCATGAGTTATTATCCTGAAAAGGCTTAAGGACATCAAAAAGTATATATATATATGGCTAACCCTTAATATTGATAAAATTATGTGTATAAGTTATGAAATATTCTACCTAATTCAACAAAAGAAAATTGCACCTACCTTTCTCAAGTGTTGTCTTGTGTGTCTTTCTTCAAAATGAAGTTGTTCAATGAAATGTTGTGATTTACAGTAGGATAAGTTTCCCGCCACTGATGCTGATTCGCTTGGAAAGTCTTTGAAGCTGCCGGTTGCTATGCGTTTTTTATTGATCAGTCTATTTTTAGATAGACACATGCACGCACGCACGCACACACACACACACACACACACATATGTATGTGTGTGTGTTTGTGTGTCTCTCTGGCTATCTTTTGAAAAAAGCAGGAATGATTTTAATTGAGTTGAATATCACCACTAATGTAAAAAAAAAAATGTAAAAAACTTGAAATGCTAAAGCAAAACTGGCTTAAAATCAGTAAGAAGAAGCTTAAGTATTAAAAAATAGTTGAACAAGTAGGAATGGTTGTAATGAAGTTGAATAACACCCCTACACCATAAGGAGCTATAGCTAGATTTTAAAAGTTGAATGGTTTTAATAAATGAAAGTCTGCAGAAGATACAGACAACCAAAAAACGTGTTTAATAATAAATAATCATAACAATGTTAAAAGCCTTTTTAATACTATATCATGAGCTTCCATTGTGAGAATTGAACCCGGGTCTCTGGCATAAAAGACATGTGACATAAGCACTACGCCACTGAAATGTGTCATCGAGAAAAAAACATGATAATATATCATTTATTTGTGTGTGTGTGTCTGTCTCTCTGTGTGTGTGTTTGTGTGTCTCTGTGTGTGTCTGTGTCACTGTATGTGTGTGTGTGTGTGTGTGTGCGTGTGTCTGTCTGTGTGTGTCTGTGTGTGTGTGTCTCTGTGTGTGTGTGTGTGTCTCGTTGTGTGTGTGTGTCTCTGTGTGTGTCTCTGTGTATGTGTCTATGTGTGTGTGTGTCTGTGTGTGTCTGTTTGTGTGTGTGTCTCTGTGTCTCTGTGTGTGTGTGTGTCTCTGTGTGTGTCTGTGTGTGTGTGAATGTGTCTGTGTGTCTATCTGTGTGTGTATCTGTGTTTGTGTGCGGTGTGTGTGTTTGTCTGTATATCTGTCTGTGTGTGTGTGTGCGTCTATCTGTGTTTGTGCATGTGTGTCTGTGTGTGTGTGTTTGTGTCTGTGTGTCTATCTGTGTTTATGTGTGTGTATGTGTGTGTGTGTCTGTGTGTCCTTGTATGTGTGGGTCTGTGTGTGTCTCTGTGCGTGTGGGTGTGTCTGTGTGTGTGTGTCTGTGTGTGTGTGTGTGTCTCTGTGTGTGTCTGTGTGGGTGTGTTTCTGTGTGTGTGTTTCTGTGTGTGTGTGTGTGTGTGTGCGTCTATCTGTGTGTCTCTGTGTGTGTCTCTGTGTATGTGTCTATGTGTGTGTGTGTCTGTGTGTGTCTGTTTGTGTGTGTGTCTCTGTGTCTCTGTATGTGTGTGTCTCTGTGTGTGTCTGTGTGTGTGTGAATGTGTCTGTGTGTCTATCTGTGTGTGTATCTGTGTTTGTGTGCGGTGTGTGTGTTTGTCTGTATATCTATCTGTGTGTGTGTGTGTGTCTCTGTGTGTGTCTGTGTGGGTGTGTTTCTGTGTGTGTGTGTGTGTGTGCGTCTATCTGTGTTTGTGCGTGTGTGTCTGTGTATTTGTGTGTGTGTCTGTGTGTCTATCTGTGTTTATGTGTGTGTCTATGTGTGTGTGTGTCTGTGTGTCCTTGTATGTGTGTGTCTGTGTGTGTGTGTGTGTGTCTGTGTGTGTGTGTGTGTGTGTCTGTGTCTGTGTGTGTGTCTGTGTGTGTGTGACTCTGTGTGTGTGTCTCTCTCTCTGTCTGTGTGTGTGTGTCTGTGTGTGTGTGGGTATGTTTCTGTGTGGGTGTGTTTCTGTGTGTGTGTGTGTTTCTGTGTGTGTGTCTCTGTGAGTGTGTGTCTATGTGTGTGTGTGTGTGTCTGTCAAGGGATACAAACTACCAGTGGCCATGTTTGTAAACACAGCTAGGAAGCCTTTGATGTCTGTGATGTCATCTCTTTGATCTGTAATCAGTTAACGACCGCAGCTGTTGTACCCTTTTTTACCTGTGGGAAACAGCAGCTCCTAACAAACAAGCCCTCAAACAAATGGTCAGACGGGGAAAATAAAAAGTTATGTCAGTAAAATAACCACTTCATGAGCACCAGAAGGCCTTTGTGAACGTATTGATGTAAAATTCATGTGGATAAAGTTAAAAATGTGGACGTATCAGCGATGTAAAAAAGTGGTTCGCTCTGTATTTTGCTCAGAAATGTGGACAATGTTTAACATGGCGGTGAATGGAGGAAGATCCTGAACTCTTGCCATTTGATAGCTCGCTGAGCGAAAAGTCTAATTCATATCGCATAAATGAGCACATTGACAGAAACTAGACAAGAATACCTACGTTTTGATGTATAAATTGTCCATGACAAGATAGAATTGTTGGCGTGGGAGCAAGATATATAGAATGGAGTAAGATAATCTTTTCGAAGCCGTTCACTCTGATGATGTCACACCACACTCTAACTCACGCAATACACACCCATTATAAATGTAGAAAAATCAAAAAATGTACACTGTACTTCAACAGCTTTTTAACAAAAACTGTAAAATATATCAATCTGAAAAGCCATAGCCGGATAGCTGAATATTTTGTCAACGTTTTAAAGGTTGAAAGACGTCTGTAGGTGA
>JAQOOF010000462.1:10000-12500 GCA_029931835.1 Etheostoma nigrum | reverse complement strand
GTGAGTGTGTTTCTGTGTGTGTGACTTTGTGTGTGACTGTGTGTCTCTGTGTGTGTGCGTGTCTCTGTGTGTGTGTATATGTGTGTGTGTGTGCGTGTGTGTGTGTCTCTGTTTGTGTGTCTCTGTGTGTGTGTATATGTGTGTGTGTGTCTGTGTGTGTCTCTGTGTGTGTCTGTGTGTGTGTGTGTGTCTGTGTGTGTGTCTGTGTGGGTGTGTGACTGTGTGTGTGACTATGTGTGTGACTGTGTGTCTCTCTCTCAAATGGTTGCTAAGGGATACGAACTACCAGTGGCCATGTTTGTAAACACGGCTAGGAAGCCTTTGATGTCTGTGATGTCATCTCTTTGATCTGTAATCAGTTAACGACCGCAGCTGTTGTACCCTTTTTTACCTGTGGGAAACAGCAGCTCCTAACAAACAACCCCTCAAACAAATGGTCAGACGGGGAAAATAAAAAGTTATTTCAGTAAAATAACCACCTCATGAGCACCAGAAGGCCTTTGTGAACGTATTGATATAAAATTCATGTGGATAAAGTTAAAAATGTGGGCGTATCGGCGATGTAAAAAAGTGGTTCGCTCTGCATTTTGCTCAGAAATGTGGACGATGTTTAACATGGCGGTGAATGGAGGAAGATCCTGAACTCTTGCCATTTGATAGCTCGCTGAGCGAAAAGTATAATTCATATCGCAAGAATGAGCACATTGACAGAAACTAGACAAGAATACCTACGTTTTGATGTATAAATTGTCCATGACAAGTTAGAATTGTTGGTGTAGGAGCAAGTTATAGAGAACGGAGTAAGATAATCTTTTTGAAGCCGTTCACTCTGATGATGTCACTCCCCACTCTACCGCACGCAATACACACCCATTATAAAGGCAGAAAAATCATAAAATGTACACTGTACTTACACAGCTTTTTCACAAAAACTGTAAAATATATCAATCTGAAAAGATAGAGCCATAATAGCTGAATATTTTATGAACGTTTTAAAGTTTGAACCACGTCTGTAAGTGAAAGTATGAAGGAGCTGAGATACATGTTGGGAGCAGAAGAAGATTTGAAGGATTTGAAGCGTGCTCTCATTGACTTTAATGTTAAAAAAAAATGTTTAAAAGCTTAATATTTTAAAAAGTATAAATAGTAGAAAAATTGTTGAAGAAGTCCCATCATCTGCTGAAAGAGCTGAAGATTTGAAAAGTTGAATGGTTTAAATAGCTGAAAGTATGCAGAAGATACGGAGAGCCAAAAAACGTACGGAAGACGAAATAATAATAATAACTAGAAAATGCATTTCCTGCAGAAAATGCGTGGGAATGCTGAATAGCTGAATTGCTAAAGCTATCCTGGCTTAAATCAGTAAAAGTTGTAGAAAAAATTGAAACGCTAAGCTAAACTGGACAAATAGCTTAAATCAGTAAAATCTGTAGAAAATATTGAAATGCTAAAGCTAAACTGGAGATATACTGTAGCTTAAATCAGTAAGAAGATGTTGAAGTATTGAGAAGAGTTGAAAATGTAGGAATGGTTTTAATTAAGTTGAATAGTAACAATAATGTAAAAAAGGTGGAAACATTTTAAAAAATGTAAATTTAAAAGCTGAACTGGAGAAATAGCTTAAATCAGTAAGAAGATGTTGAAGTAGTGAGAATATTTAAAAAAGTAGGAATGGTTTTAATAAAGTTGAATAACACCCCTACACCATAAGGAGCTAGAGCTAGATTTTAAAAGTGGAATTGTTTTTATTGCTGAAAGTCTGCAGAAAATACGGACAACCAAAAAAGGTACGGAATAATGAAAAAATCATAATGGGGTTAAATGCCTTTGTCAGGATTGATGTACTACACATCAGGGATCAAACCCCTGTCCATATCCACTGGGCCATCACTAGGGGTTAATTGTCTTCATAGGGAATACATTGGTTGAGTTCCCGCTGTGGGAATCGAACCCGGGTCTCCCACACCAAAGTCATTTGTCATAACCACTGCGCCACCAACAAGGATCGGTTTTTCAAGCTTACATTGTAATATATAATTAGACAGACAGACATACAGAGTATTGCACTGTCAGGGAAAAGGTTGCCATGGCTACATATAATCAGTGGCCATGTTTGTAAACGCAGCTAGGAAGCCTTTCATCTCTGTGATGTCATCTCTTTCCAAAAAACGTACGGAATATTAAATAATCATAACAATGTTAAAAGACTTTTTAACACTATGCGATGCAATCCCATTGTGGGATTTGAACCCGGGCCTACGGCATGAAGGGCATGTCACATAACCACTGCACCACCACTGTAATAACTTCTGGAAAACCTATACAAGATAATATATAATTTATCTGTGTTTGTGTGTGTGTGTGTGTGTGTCTGTGTGTCTCTCTGTGTGTGTCTCTGTGTGTCTCTGTGTGTGTGTGTGTGTGTGTGTGTGTCTCTGTGTGTGTGTGTGTGTGTGTTTCTGTGTGTGCGTGTGTGTGTGCGTGTCAATCTGTGTTTGTA
>JAQOOF010000462.1:0-5000 GCA_029931835.1 Etheostoma nigrum | reverse complement strand
AGCTAGAGCTAGATTTTAAAAGTGGAATTGTTTTTATTGCTGAAAGTCTGCAGAAAATACGGACAACCAAAAAAGGTACGGAATAATGAAAAAATCATAATGGGGTTAAATGCCTTTGTCAGGATTGATGTACTACACATCAGGGATCAAACCCCTGTCCATATCCACTGGGCCATCACTAGGGGTTAATTGTCTTCATAGGGAATACATTGGTTGAGTTCCCGCTGTGGGAATCGAACCCGGGTCTCCCACACCAAAGTCATTTGTCATAACCACTGCGCCACCAACAAGGATCGGTTTTTCAAGCTTATATTGTAATATATAATTAGACAGACAGACATACAGAGTATTGCACTGTCAGGGAAAAGGTTGCCATGGCTACATATAATCAGTGGCCATGTTTGTAAACGCAGCTAGGAAGCCTTTCATCTCTGTGATGTCATCTCTTTCCAAAAAACGTACGGAATATTAAATAATCATAACAGTGTTAAAAGACTTTTTAACACTATGCGATGCAATCCCATTGTGGGATTTGAACCCGGGCCTACGGCATGAAGGGCATGTCACATAACCACTGCACCACCACTGTAATAACTTCTGGAAAACCTATACAAGATAATATATAATTTATCTGTGTTTGTGTGTGTGTGTGTGTCTGTGTGTCTCTCGTTGTGTCTCTGTGTGTGTGTGTATGTGTGTTTGTGTGTCTCTGTGTGTGTGTGTCTCTGTGTGTGTGTGTGTGTGTGTATGTGTGTGTGTTTTTGTGTGTGCGTGTGTGTGTGCGTGTCAATCTGTGTTTGTATGGGTGTGTGTGTGTCTCTGTTTGTGTGTCTCTGTGTGTGTGTATATGTGTGTGTGTGTCTGTGTGTGTGTGTGTCTCTGTGTGTTTGTGTCTGTGTGTGTGTCTGTGTGGGTGTGTGACTGTGTGTGTGACTGTGTGTGTGACTGTGTGTCTCTCTCTCTCTCGTGTGTGTCTGTGTGTGTGTCTGTGTGGGTGTGTGACTGTGTGTGTGACTGTGTGTGTGACTGTGTGTCTCTCTCTCTCTGTGTGTGTCTCTGTGTGTGTGTGTGTGTGTGTCTCTGTGTGTTTGTCTCTGTGCGTGTGTGTGTGTGTGTGTGTGTGTCTGTCTTTCTGCGTAAACACACACACAGGGACACACAGATACACAGGGAGACACACACACACAGACACACACATGGACACACAGCCCAAATTTCTTTTTTCACTCTGTCTGTTTTAAAATGAGTTGTGGAGAGAAACAGCAAAGCAATTGACTCAAATGGTTGCTAAGGGATACGAACGACCAGTGGCCATGTTTGTAAACACAGCTAGGAAGCCTTTGATGTCTGTGATGTCATCTCTTTGATCTGTAATCAGTTAACGACCGCAGCTGTTGTACCCTTTTTTACCTGTGGGAAACAGCAGCTCCTAACAAACAAGCCCTCAAACAAATGGTCAGACGGGGAAAATAAAAAGTTATTTCAGTAAAATAACCACCTCATGAGCACCAGAAGGCCTTTGTGAACGTATTGATATAAAATTCATGTGGATAAAGTTAAAAATGTGGACGTATCAGCGATGTAAAAAAGTGGTTCGCTCTGCATTTTGCTCAGAAATGTGGACGATGTTTAACATGGCGGTGAATGGAGGAAGATCCTGAACTCTTGCCATTTGATAGCTCGCTGAGCAAAAAGTATAATTCATATCGCATAAATGAGCACATTGACAGAAACTAGACAAGAATACCTACGTTTTGATGTATAAATTGTCCATGACAAGATAGAATTGTTGGCGTGGGAGCAAGATATAGAGAATGGAGTAAGATAATCTTTTCGAAGCCGTTCACTCTGATGATGTCACACCACACTCTAACTCACGCAATACACACCCATTATAAAGGCAGAAAAATCATAAAATGTACACTGTACTTCAACAGCTTTTTAACAAAAACTGTAAAATATATCAATCTGAAAAGATAGAGCCGGATAGCTGAATATTTTGTCAACGTTTTAAAGTTTGAAAGACGTCTGTAGGTGAAAAAATGTAGGAGGAGATACATTATGAAGCAGAAGAAGATTTGAAGGATTTGAAGCGTGCTCTCATTGACTTTAATGTTAAAAAAAATTGTTTAAATGCTTAATATTTTAAAAAGTATAAATAGTAGAAAAATAGTAAAAGAAGTCCCATCATCTGCTTAAAAAGCTGAAGATTGTAAAAGTTGAACGGTATAAATAGGTAAAAGTATGCAGAAGTTAGAGAGAGCCAAAAAACGTACGGAATAAGTAAGAATAATAAAGAACCGAATAACAATAGTTGGAATGCTGTGGAACAGCATTCCCACTAATAACTAGAAAATGCATTTCCTGCAGAAAATGCGTGGGAATGCTGAATAGCTGAATTGCTAAAGCTATCCTGGCTTAAATCAGTAAAAGTTGTAGAAAAAATTGAAACGCTAAGCTAAACTGGACAAATAGCTTAAATCAGTAAAATCTGTAGAAAATATTGAAATGCTAAAGCTAAACTGGAGATATACTGTAGCTTAAATCAGTAAGAAGATGTTGAAGTATTGAGAAGAGTTGAAAATGTAGGAATGGTTTTAATTAAGTTGAATAGTAACAATAATGTAAAAAAGGTGGAAACATTTTAAAAAATGTAAATTTAAAAGCTGAACTGGAGAAATAGCTTAAATCAGTAAGAAGATGTTGAAGTAGTGAGAATATTTAAAAAAGTAGGAATGGTTTTAATAAAGTTGAATAACACCCCTACACCATAAGGAGCTAGAGCTAGATTTTAAAAGTGGAATTGTTTTTATTGCTGAAAGTCTGCAGAAAATACGGACAACCAAAAAAGGTACGGAATAATGAAAAAATCATAATGGGGTTAAATGCCTTTGTCAGGATTGATGTACTACACATCAGGGATCAAACCCCTGTCCATATCCACTGGGCCATCACTAGGGGTTAATTGTCTTCATAGGGAATACATTGGTTGAGTTCCCGCTGTGGGAATCGAACCCGGGTCTCCCACACCAAAGTCATTTGTCATAACCACTGCGCCACCAACAAGGATCGGTTTTTCAAGCTTACATTGTAATATATAATCAGACAGACAGACATACAGAGTATTGCACTGTCAGGGAAAAGGTTGCCATGGCTACATATAATCAGTGGCCATGTTTGTAAACGCAGCTAGGAAGCCTTTCATCTCTGTGATGTCATCTCTTTCCAAAAAACGTACGGAATATTAAATAATCATAACAATGTTAAAAGACTTTTTAACACTATGCGATGCAATCCCATTGTGGGATTTGAACCCGGGCCTACGGCATGAAGGGCATGTCACATAACCACTGCACCACCACTGTAATAACTTCTGGAAAACCTATACAAGATAATATATAATTTATCTGTGTTTGTGTGTGTGTGTGTGTGTGTGTGTCTGTGTGTCTCTCTGTGTGTGTGTATGTGTGTGTGTGTCTCTGTGTGTGTGTGTGTGTGTGTGTTTCTGTGTGTGCGTGTGTGTGTGCGTGTCAATCTGTGTTTGTATGTGTGTGTGTGTGTCTCTGTGTGTCTCTGTGTGTGTGTATATGTGTGTGTGTGTCTGTGTGTGTGTGTGTGTGTGTCTGTGTGTGTGTGAGTGTGTGACTTTGTGTGTGACTGTGTGTCTCTGTGTGTGTGCGTGTCTCTGTGTGTGTGTATATGTGTGTGTGTGTGCGTGTGTGCGTGTCTCTGTGTGTGTGTATATGTGTGTGTGTGTGCGTGTGTGTGTGTCTCTGTTTGTGTGTCTCTGTGTGTGTGTATATGTGTGTGTGTGTCTGTGTGTGTGTGTCTCTGTGTGTGTGTGTCTGTGTGTGTGTCTGTGTGTGTGTGTGTGTGGGTGTGTTTCTGTGTGTGTGTGAGTGTGTTTCTGTGTGTGTGACTTTGTGTGTGACTGTGTGTCTCTGTGTGTGTGCGTGTCTCTGTGTGTGTGTATATGTGTGTGTGTGTGCGTGTGTGTGTGTCTCTGTTTGTGTGTCTCTGTGTGTGTGTATATGTGTGTGTGTGTCTGTGTGTGTCTCTGTGTGTGTCTGTGTGTGTGTGTGTGTCTGTGTGTGTGTCTGTGTGGGTGTGTGACTGTGTGTGTGACTATGTGTGTGACTGTGTGTCTCTCTCTCAAATGGTTGCTAAGGGATACGAACTACCAGTGGCCATGTTTGTAAACACGGCTAGGAAGCCTTTGATGTCTGTGATGTCATCTCTTTGATCTGTAATCAGTTAACGACCGCAGCTGTTGTACCCTTTTTTACCTGTGGGAAACAGCAGCTCCTAACAAACAAGCCCTCAAACAAATGGTCAGACGGGGAAAATAAAAAGTTATTTCAGTAAAATAACCACCTCATGAGCACCAGAAGGCCTTTGTGAACGTATTGATATAAAATTCATGTGGATAAAGTTAAAAATGTGGGCGTATCGGCGATGTAAAAAAGTGCTTCGCTCTGCATTTTGCTCAGAAATGTGGACGATGTTTAACATGGCGGTGAATGGAGGAAGATCCTGAACTCTTGCCATTTGATAGCTCGCTGAGCGAAAAGTATAATTCATATCGCAAGAATGAGCACATTGACAGAAACTAGACAAGAATACCTACGTTTTGATGTATAAATTGTCCATGACAAGTTAGAATTGTTGGTGTAGGAGCAAGTTATAGAGAACGGAGTAAGATAATCTTTTCGAAGCCGTTCACTCTGATGATGTCACTCCCCACTCTACCGCACGCAATACACACCCATTATAAAGGCAGAAAAATCATAAAATGTACACTGTACTTACACAGCTTTTTCACAAAAACTGTAAAATATATCAATCTGAAAAGATAGAGCCGGATAGCTGAATATTTTGTGAACGTTTTAAAGTTTGAAAGACGTCTGTAGGTGAAAGAATGTAGGAGGAGATACATTTTGAAGCAGAAGAAGATTTGAAGGATTTGAAGCGTGCTCTCATTGACTTTAATGTTAAAAAAA